>JANJYP010156144.1:0-24416 GCA_024605115.1 Rastrelliger brachysoma
TATATATATATATATATATATATATATAATTTTTTTTTTTAATAAACATTCAATCAACAATAGTGGCAGTTGAACATTTAGTAATTGATAGGTGTTCATAATGTATTATTGAATGATTCCAGTGAGAGTTTTATTACATTATGATCCTTGCCAATGTCAATGAATGTCAATAATTATTAAGCATTATGATACCTGAACTTAAAAGTGATAAAATGCTTTATGCGTCACTAATGAGTATTGTCACAATTCAGATTCAGAGATGGAAGCACTATCTAGGCCACTGGGCTACAATCTATGAGAGGGAGGGCAGGAAGTGGAAAGCAAACCTTTGCATCCACATTTTTGTTTGAATGTGTGGCTGAACAGATTTTCTGATGAGGCTCCTCATTACACAAATCCTTATCTCCTGCACCATGATATAAACTCAGCCGGTGACATCTGGATTACAAACCACATGCAGTATGTTAACAGGCCGCTGTGACATAAGAGTCTGGGATGTGGTTCTCCTTAATTCCTCTATTCATGGATTTATTGTCTGTTATCTACACACAAATGGCAATGTAAGCATACAGGTTTACCTTATAATGTGATTACAGCTACAGAAAGACTTTGTACATATTGTTATATAATGTCTATTTACAGCACTGATTGTCTTTTGCATTGTACCTCTCGCCCTCTTCGGCTTAAGGAAAACTGAGGTTCTGACGTGTGTGACAATCACGGTCATCTCTGGGCCATGCGGTATTCTGATGGATTATAAAATCCCATGCAGATGAGGATTGAGCATATCGAGATTAAGGCCGATAGATAATCCGATCACAGCGCTGTTTGAACTCATATTGAAAATTTAATAGAGGAAATATTCTTTCTTGTGGTTTTTTTTCAAATTGAGAAAATAAAAATATTCTTTTTCGTGAAATTTTAATTGGGGTCATATTAGACTCATTCCTGTAAGCAGGTTTCCCAGCATCCAAACCCCACACACCAAACTCACTTTTTTTTTTTTTTACATAGATAACGTAATACAGTAATTTGGACTCTCATATTAACCATTAACTATATGCCGCTCCCTGAGCTCTTCATGCGTACACAGGAATGTTATACGTTAATGTATTAACCACGCTTTAAAACACCTGCTAACAGGCAGTTTAGAAAGTGTGTGCTGCAAGCCAGCAGCAGAAATTCAAAGGAATTGCTCAAAAATAATGACTGTATATACCTGATATAGCTACAATAAATATTTAATGTGCACAGTAAGTCCTCATGTCTGACAGGGTAAACAGTACAATAATGCCCTCTGAAATGTAGAAAAACAGGGAAATTATAAGGTACCTCAAAATTGTACAATACTTGCATAAAGGTGCATACTTACTTCTTAATTAGCTTAAGAAGTAACAATTACTTCTTAAACTAGTTAAGATGTAAATGTTAGTTTGTAACAGTTAGTAATTTGTAACACTGTATTTTATAAGATTTATCTATCTTATCTTATATCTCAACAAATAGACTGTAACTAGAGAATCTCACAGTGGTGAAAATTAAATGATAAAACACAAAGAGGTTTGAAGATAATATTAAAGCACTTTTCAATATAGTTTTAATTTATTTTCCATCAGATGGCAGTAAGACACCCTAAAAAACACCTTACCTGTAGATAACAGAGCCATGAAGCACCCATTAAGAGAAAAGAGATAAATAGTCATAGAAAAGACCAACTGATAGCATCATCTGCATATAAAAAATGAAATACTTTCCAATGAATACATTTCATAAACGTTGAATGTTTCATCACACAAATGGCTGAATTAAAGACAGAGCAGTATGACACATTGTAAAACCCGTAACTGAAATTAGTCAGTTGCATTATTGTTACAAAGGCCATCATATGGTCCTGTATGTTAAGGCAAATCCAACACAGCAGCATATGTGTGTAGTTGTGTGCGCTATGGACAGGTAAGTAAATTAAGTTACATAAGCTAGAAAAGGGGGATTTAAAATTCATGGATTTCATAGAGTTTTTGTGTGTTTTGTGTGAAAAATGTCTACAGTGGTCTCCTGGCACTGCCTGAGGTCATAGTCACAATATCCAATGGAGAATCGACCCTGTGGGACAAAACGACCATGTCTTACAAACAGAAATCAACAACTGTACATTAGTAGAGCAGCAACAATGGGACAAATATTAAGTGTGTGTGTATATATATATATATATATATATATATATATATATATATATATATATATGCACTATATAATGATGTAATTTGCAGGTATGATGGATGAAGTCTCACATTAGGTCTCTTGAAGTAATCCAGCCCTCTTCCTATCTTGATGATCCAGCCATTGTTGAACCTAAAAATATGTTAATTTTAGACTTCTGCTACAAAAAGAGTGTGGAGTTAAGTGCTTATCACGATTAGAGTTAATTTGAGCTAGTATGGAGTCCTCATACTGGATGTAAATAAAGCTCCTCTAGATGCAGAAAGTCTGTCACTGTACCTGATCTCCCTGTCATGGATGGTGGAGGAGTACTGCAGATCCAGAGTCACTCCCTGTGCTCTGAGACTCTCTTTAATCTCAGACAGAGCACTGCTCTGCTGGCTGCTATCCCCCTGCAGGACAGAACGAATGGCGGTGAAACAAAACAGTACATAGCAACTTCAAAGGAGTTGGTGAGGGATTTAGATTGGGCATGATTGTCTGAAGTGTTTAACAAAAGAAATCACTGAGATTTGAAAATACATTTAACTATTTATTAATGAAAAAATATGATCAACTTATGATAAAATGTAAAAAAAATAACCAAATACATGACCCAGCTCTGCCTCTCTCCTTAACATTAAACATTAAATATTAATTTGATATTCCACCCACATGCATGTGATCTGCTATCCCCCCTACTCAATACGACTACATAATAAAACGATATTATAACCAAAACAAACAACAAGAAAGAAATAATAATCAATATCCCTTCACCTTACTACTAATATAAAAACACTTGTTTCTTCATTCATGGCTCCTACATAGCACAAACCCAGAGAACAGACAGCTGTGGCTACTGCGCATACATATGACCTTATTAGTAAAAAACCTACTTCATCCTGGGAGGTGAGGAGATGGACCTTTTTCACCTTGCAGGACGCTTTGAGCAGCATCTCACAGAACCGCAGGAAGTTGTACAACTGTAGCAGAGAGAAAGATACGTTCAGCATGTTAGAGTACAATTTTATGTTGATGTTAACATTCTTGCATTGTTTTCATATAGCAAGCAGTAGCATTTCTTGCCATTGCTTTCAGTGTTAATATGACGGCAGCACAGCCACTAAAACAAAAAGGTTACAGTGTAAAGATGGATGATAAAGCAAGACCGACCTTATAATAACAGNGTTTTATGTTGATGTTAACATTCTTGCATTGTTTTCATATAGCACGCAGTAGCATTTCTTGCCATTGCTTTCAGTGTTAATATGACGGCAGCACAGCCACTAAAACAAAAAGGTTACAGTGTAAAGATGGATGATAAAGCAAGACCGACCTTATAATAACAGTTGTACCAGCCGGGATTAACCAGGTGAGTGATGAGGATCTTACCTGATGAGTGTGTCGTATGTATGGGTCTTCCACCCAGACCTCTGTGAGTGCACTGCTGATGTATGGCTTGAACAGAGCCTCATAGCTGTGACCAGTGGCATCCTCTACTATTCTTATCTGTTCATGGTATTTCCCATCTAAAAAGGTACACACATCAGTTTTTTACACATATAGATGTAGAACATGATCACTAATATAAAAAAAATGTTGCAGATAAATGCATTCAACATGCAAAGAACCAAAGATGGATTACAAGCCATGTAAACGTTCAACTCCCCCCCAACACAGTGGTTCACTTTTTCATCCCACAGCTCATTAATTGGTTGATGTGGTCTGTCTATTCAGGTTTAGTTGCCCATTTCTTCGACTTGATCATCCGGCTTTGAGTACTTGTGATAATAACTACCTTCTTTCATCTGGTTCACATGGGCTTTGATTTGCTCTGCTCTGTCCATGTAGCCCTTTATCTTGTCCCTGTAGTGCCCTCTCTTGGAGTCATCTTTGACAGCTGGTGACAGGAGAGAAAGAAAAAAAAAAACAAAAACATAATTATCCATAGCAGAATTCTTGCTATTACTGAATCAATTATATAACAGATGACATAAGACACCTTTCAGCACGTCCATAAGCAGCTGGATGCCCTCCTGGTAGCACACTAGAGACTCCTGGAAGCGGCTGCTCTGGTCCAACTCCACTGCCCGCTTCAGGACGGACACTGCGGAGGTCTCCATCCCTGACACATGGTTCTGAGACATGGTTCAGTTTATTCCTCTTCTTTTTTTAATGGCTCCTAAAAACTAACTATACATTCAAGTCTAATTAGTGACAGAGAAGTAAACGAAGTAGGTGTATTTTCCCCAACTAGTATAAGTGAACGCGTGCGCCACAAAAATAAATCCTGAAGAAACGTAACAGTTGTATATAACATTGCGTGATGAAAATGTGTAAACGTTAACTAACACCATATATATTAATTACATAAATTTTAAATTGTGTATTATACACTGTAAATATTATAATATTATGTTTTAAACTATATATAAAAGTTTTAAAAGAATTACTCTAGGAACCGTATTGAAGGAACATGTGTCACACCGGCGTAGTTTTAATATAGCACCAAAGCACTTCCGGTGGGGAGCAGATTGTCATAACTTCAACGTGAACAAGTGACATTTAGCTTTATGTATGAGATAATGAGTTAATACCTTTGCGTCGTTTGGATAAGGTGTGAATATAGTTTTATTCGTGATTTATTTTCACAAGCTTTTTTGATCGCTCGTTTGATCGCTCGTTTCTCCGTTGTAACCTTGGAGCTGTAGAGGATCTGCACTAAAACATGTCGGGACTGTGTCGCAGTGTGGGGTCTTCATCAGTCAAGGTAAAGACGGCACTGTTACACTCAGCTTTATGTATGTTGTAATGTACCTACTTACAGATCTATATACTTATGTACATATCATATGTAGGACACATTCACACTCTGTTAGATTCATACCCCCATGTTTTCATGATGTCAGCTGGTTATATGTCAGGATTGTCTGTTTCCCCACTCAACAGATTATCTCACAAATTATAATGTACATTTTGTACTGTGACACCAACAGATGAATCAGCCCTAGAAAAGTTTAATACAGTTAATTTAAGATAGAAATCAAAATCCCTCAATTCCAGATATCATCAAAATATCTATTTTAATCTAAGTCATTTAAAAATAAACACATCATAAGCCAAGTGCAAAAACCATATTTAAAAAAATGGTATTGCTATGAAGTAGTCCAGTTCATTGATTTGCAACAATGCACAGTAGTCTAATAAACCCAGATAAAGAGATATCTACTATGGTGTAAACAACATGGTTGACAAGTTCCTGTTGTTCACAGTAGTGTTGTATTGTGAATCTACATTACTCAAAGATGTGCTATAATACCACGTTGTGCTTTTCATCACTGTTTGTATTTTTACAGATCCTGACAGAAGCTGCACTTTCACCTTGTCCTTGGCTTGTGTCAGCACGCAGCAAGTTTACCAGAGCTAGAATCCCAGAAGAGGTAATAATCAAAGCAGGATTACCAAAAGGGACAAATGAGCCTCAGATTTACTGTATGTGCAGTGGTTGTACAAAACGTTATTGCAAATAATCTTAGGAATTTGCTACAGCACAGTCATTGCACAAAAATGCAATGCAAATGCACCCACCACCAGCCAAATACTGGTAAAACAGCCCACAACTGTTAGTTCGTTGGGTGTGTAATGAAGCAGCATAAAGCTTACTGTGTGCTCTGTAGTCCTTGGGAACCTGCGGGTGGGTCAGGACACACTCATTGATAAACAGGAAGTATAACGTCGATTCATCTACTCTGCTGTCAGTGTTGAGGAGTTCTGTGTTTTTGTTTTCACAGCATTTCACGGAGAGATCGCAAGAACATGAGAAATACGGTGGTGACCCAGAACAACCTCATAAACTCCACATAGTGACGCGTGTTAGAAGTGTGAAGCGACGGCCATACTGGGAGAAAGAGACTGTGAAACACCTTGGGCTTGAAAAGGTAAGACTGTCATTCTACTCAAAGCTAACAATACTTTTTTATATTCTTTAGTGGTAAATTATTTTCCTGTAACATCCTTCTGTAATTCCTAGCATTGACTTTGTTGTTTATCATCTGTCTAGTCAAACGTTCCTGTGATTCACAAAAATACACCTTCTGTCAATAACCAACTGAAAATGGTCAAGCACCTAGTGAGGTAAGATTAAATGAACAGAATAAATCATAACATGCAGCAAAAATGAACATTCATTAAATATCTTTTACCACTGTCTGCCTGTTCATTGACGGGACTGGCTCATTCAGGATCCAGCCACTGAAGACTCCCTACGGTCTCCCTGTTGAAGAGGACATGGCCGACACCTACATCAACACCAAAGGAGAGCTGATTGTACGTCGACTCCTCCAACCTGTAGAGCCCAAGGCTATTGAGTCATAGCTCCGCTCCCAATCCTTCAAATATTTCAGTTGTACATAAATGTCATGTAAAATCCTGTTTTCCATAGCAACCAGGTCTGATTCTTAGAAAATGCTGTGGCATCAGTCAGATGTGGCCATTCTTGATCGTTATTAAAACCCTGTGAATTAAAGAATTTTTGAAATTAAATAAATTTTTTTTTTTAAACTTATTGATGAGGAATGCTCTCTCACACACATCTGATAGAAACTGATGCATCACATTAAAATCACTGTGCAAAAGCAACCAGTGTTACTGTAGAATGACGCGGCAAATCAACTTGACAGAAAAATGTTTTATCAAAACAAAAGTATATTTCCAGTTGTGAGAAACTCCTCCACTGGTGTTGCATTGTAGGAGTTGTGGATATCAACAGTAGTTTATATCAGCATGTTGTTTGCTTTCCACTTTCCAGTGTGAATAAACTACACACTCGAAGTATGCATGGGTCAGTTTACACCTTATTCAATCTTACACCAAGTTCAGTCAGAGCAGACACTGGTGTGAGTGTGCAGTGCTTTAACATTGCACATCAATAAAAGTATGTTTATCTGTAAAATAGTTGTGGAAGTTGCCCTAAAGTCTTAAAAAATTAACCCTGACAACACCGGCTAGGGATATTTTGGCTGCACTCACTCCCAAGCACCCAAACTTTATAGAAGAGTATTACTATAGCAATGAAACACTTTTGTCATTTTGTACATTTTTATTAAGTCTGCATTGGTTAAGTCAAACTCTTGCTACAAGGAAAAGTAATGTGTACAAAATGTATTTGGATGCTAAAAGATGATCTTGGCACTCACATGCATCATGGTTTCTAATACATCAGACCCACACAGACAAATCAACAGCAAAACTAAGAACAGGTGGATAAATGGTTGCTGCAGTGGCTCAGAGAATCATCCTCAACTATTTGCTGTGTAATGTTTCATGTTGGTTTCCCACTTGGAAGTGCATATATGTCATTGTTTCGTTTTTCAAATATAAAACAATACACAGTTTATGAAGAAAGGCTGAAACAAAAACAGAATTTTATAAAATAATTTGTTTTTAAATCTAGTAAATTAAATTAGGGGAAATTGATGAATGGGCAAGTCACTGAGGAAAAGAGGGCAGGAGAAAGAAAGCGGGCTGTCTGTTAGACTTTTAATGAGGTAGCCCTGAGAGAAGAAACCACACGGCTGTTTTTTTTAATTTTTCAGTCATCTCCAGAATCAGAATCAGAGTCGTAACCTCGCCCTCTGATGGTTTTCTTCTCCACTTTTGTGAACTTTGTACCTGACCTCTGTGTTGCTGTAGGAGGCTCCATCAGGTTCCCACTGGGACAGGAAAGAAAAGATGTTAAAAATAAGTTTGTTTATATGCGCACGTTACCCTGATGCTTTAACTATGATACACTGAAATGCGAAGAAGGGAGTCTATGTCTCACCTGTAGTTAATAACATCTGCACAGCCAAGCCTCCACTCAAGCATCTCTGTGGGAAACTCGTCTGTGTTTCCCAGGTCAGTGAATCCGACCACATAGTCCTTTGTCTTTCCATCTATCAGCAGAGCCAGTGTGGGAATGACCTTGATCCGCAGCCTCTCTGTCAGGAATGGGGCCTTTTCTACATTTAGCTTAATGAATTTGGTCTCAACATGCTTCTTTGCCAAGATGGCCAAATGTTTGTCGAGGATCTTACATCTACATGTAGGGACAGACGACAGAAAAATAGTGGTTTTGTTTTTGAACACGATTAGCCTCATATACCAACATAGTAACTTTGCTATTGTGAATGATGAAGAACAGCATTAAGTGTTCGCATACCAGATGCTAAAACAGGATTTTCTGTGTTTACCTGAAGGTGGAACTTCTGTAGAAATGGCAGACAACGTTCTTGCTGTCCTTGACCTCACTGAAAAACTCTTTCTCACTCGGGATTTCTCTGTACTCCCCATGGCCTTTAGACAGCCACTCCTTAAAAACAGAGAACTAAGATGAGCAACAGAGCAATACATCTTAAAGAGAAGAAAAACTAACTTTCATTCAAGCTTTATGGGAATATTTTTTTTTGTTGACTGACTTGAAACTAAAATTGAAACCAATATATAAACTCCAGAGTGTTAAGTTTATAAATCAGCGCAGTGTTCCCACTAGCAATGAAATTAATAACTTTTCCTAAACTTTCAGTCACAAATTTGGCAGGTTCTGAATACAAGTGTCGCTCCCTACATCACTTCTGCCAGGTCAAAGGGCTCTGCTCACAGTTATTATAAGCACCACAGTAGGCTAAAGAGCTAAGACCTAACAAAAATGTTTCAAGAGCTTTGGCAAGTGGTTTCAGTGATCGGATCACAATTCGTCTTAGTGTTCATTTACACTTGTATTTAGCACTGTCCACTTGTGATCAGATAATCTGACTCATATGTTGGTGTAAACAGGGTGTGTGACTGGTGCAGAAATCAATCCATGTACCTGCTTCTGTTTTTGAGCTTTTTTTAGAGCCTCTAATCTCCTTTCCTTCAGCCTCTCCAAGTCATCTTCATCCATGTCATTGATTTTGCTCAACTGTGCATCCACCTGCTCCTCCACCAGCTTGGCGGTCTGCTCCAAAACCTTTGTGATGATGTCCATCGACTGGTTGGCCATGACTGACTTCTTAGTGTGATGCTTTTGCTCTAAACCTGAGGGGTAAATATAGCAAATATAGAAACAACGAAATAGCAAAGTTAGTAATGAGACAACAGTTCACAAGTCTCCGGTCTATATTGCATGAATGCACCCCAATGATAAAAACAGTAAGAGAAAACAAGGTGACAATGCAGTTATATAGTGATGGTAAACTATACACTCAGTTTATAAAAACTAAAAACCTTACTATTCAGAACCTAATTATTATCTTAATGTTGTGTTTTAACAATGTAACAGCATTTTACTACATACAAATTAAATGTATATCATCACCATTATCAACATTATTATTATTACTATTATTATACCTGGTTGTTACTTAGATAACACATAGCAACTTTACTCTGATCACTGCTGGTGTGGAAGAGTGTGTATCTAAGTAAGGATCACTTGCAACATTACTGTCAAGTCATAAATATAACGTTAACATACAGGTTACACTCAGCTGAAGACAAAGCCATGGCAACGCATTGGACACACCTTGTTTCTGCTGCCGCTAATCCACCAGGTTATTGTTGTTTAAAACTGTCATGTTACACAGCTGTCAAAAAACCCGATTTAACGGAGTATTGTAGCTATATATTAAATATTACAAGTAAGTGATTATATAAATATATCCGTGTACCTGAGACGCTGCTGTTAGCCTGCTAAGCTAACTAGCTAACATTAGCCTAGCCCTAATGTATTCCTAACGGCAGCGAGGTTGTGGTGAAACAAACATGGAAAGACATGAATGCATAATTAATTGGTGCGTGGAATTGAAGTAAATGTTAGTAATATATGGAAGTAAAATAAAACACGATAATTGATAACCACAGTACGGCTTGTTGATTACCTGCAGCTGTTCCTTCTTCGCTAATTTCTTCTTCTACGACCACTTCTGCCGCCCGCCACCACTTCTACTTCGTCTGTTGTTTGTCAGCGGTTGACAAACGCTTTTTAGCCGCACTACCGCCACCTACTGGACGGAGGTTGGGGTCACTATAAATCATTAAAAATCACATATTAAGTATTTAATGCCCTTTCCAGTACTACCTTTGATTGAACACCCTTCTTGGGCTGTATGGGTGAGACTTAAAAATGACAACTGACAAATAAATTCATACAGAGTTTACACTTTATTATCAAGATTTAGAAAACTTACAAACAAGTTCACAGCTTCAGGTCTTCAGGCACAAGCCAGCTTATAGAAGACAAGACTGGCCAATTTTAACTTGTGGCCATTCACTTTAGGAAAGATATGACAGGTGAAGAGAAGCAACCTCTTGAGAGTGAGTGGAGACTTGCACATTCTGAATTACATTCATTTCAACAGGTTAAAAAATGACATTTTGATTTGGTTTGCATATAGGGATACCGTTTTTAACCAACTTTTCAACCACATACACAACATGTGTTGCATGGTGGGATCACAATCCAGCCATGCAGCTGCATCTGTTGAGTACTCTTCTTATCGTCGCTCATGGATGCCAAGTTCACAGAAATACAATGATGTATCAGTAAGCCATAGCTACAAAATGTACACAAGTACACAAGATGGGTTACAAAGTTAAAAATTAGATCACCTGTTCCTATTCAAATCCAGCATTATTTCAACAATAAGATTTATGAAACAGGTAACTAGGTCGGAAACACACTAGAATACCAGGATTCCTTCCTTATACAAAGGTTGTATGAAATGTTACATTATCTTTAAGGAACATCTCACTTAGCGAAAAAGAAAAATGCATAGGCTACTTATTGATTGCCATAACCCCTGTCAACATCCTCTCAAAATCAGAGTGCTACTGAGAATCAACAGTTAACCTCACATGAAGTGCTTTGGCCAGCTTCTGATTTCCATGTTGGAACACTGAGAAACAATTAAAAGAGCTAGAAGATCTACAATTTAAAGACAGTTACTAAGAATTCACTACATGTAAACAACACAAGAGGTAAACCCTCTACATACAACTTTTCTTTTAAAACTTTTTAACAAGTATGTTTAAAAACATTATTTACACATTATAATGACAAGGTTTGGCACTTTTTTTTTTTTTGCAAGAGACAAGAAAAAGATTCAACTGTATGCAGCAGACTATAATGTGACATAGCAGTTGTCGATATTTCACAGGTCAGTACGAGTGGCATTAAGCACCAAAGAAAAACTTAATATATGAAGATATCTATATCTGGGTTCATTATCTCTCTCTTGTATGATGATTGTATTCAACTTTAACAGTGTCAGCATTTTTAACCTGGGCTGATGCAATCTGTCAGAAGACTAAAAAAATAACCCTATAATGTGCCTTTGCAACAACATACAAACAAAGGGTAAGTCAAATGCTATCTCAGATGGTATCTAAATTATGGCATACTTGCCAGGAAAAAGGAAATTAAAAAATGTGACAAGCCCCGGCTTAGGCTGAGTATATCAGAAACAGTTAAGCACTGCCTGCAAAAATCTTTACATAAAATTTGAATCTGTGCATAAAACATGTCCACATGAAAAATTATGAATCTGCAAAAAGCTGCTACGATTATCACTTTACCGGGTTTTGGTTAGTATATCTTAAATACATTTCCTGCCCTTCCGTTTGCAAAACTCGTCTTGTAGAGTGAGTACAGAAAATGATGGACTGTACAAACTTTGATCATGGCTCTTGTAACTAGGTTTCCAGATATTCATTAGTGTCACAGTTGAGAGAGGAGTGTCAGCTGTGATCTCTGTTCGCAGATATGCCAGAAATGATCATTGAGATGTTATAATTTTCATGCCTGATGATGTAATGAGAGCAGCAAAACGAAAAAAGTTGTCATAAAAGAGTTAAAAAAAAAGATTGAGAAACGCAGCCTTCCCCTTCACGCTATCTTCAGGGTGCTGCCGTAAGCCTGCTGCACAACCACCTGCACGTTGTCTAGGATGAAATCAAACGCCATACTCCAAACAGACTCCACCGACTGCTGCATAAGCCTGCAGAGACGAGATCAAATTATGAAACTAAAATAAATGAAAGGAAAACATACAAAGCAAAGAGAAGTGTGGGAGGATATACTGTACTCACCTTTTCATATATTTTATAATCAAATCCAACTTCTCCAGATCTTTATCCTCAATCAGATCAGTGCAATATTTCACCACCTGCAGGATGTCCTCTTCCATGGGGTCTAACAGAAATAATGAATATATTTTTATAAACAATTAAAAAAAACAAAACAAAAAAAAAACAATTACTTTCATTACAATTAATTGGTAATAATTGTACAGTCTATGCAAAGTATTTAAAGGGTGGAAAATTCACACTTTGAGAACATCAAATAGCTTGTTTTGTCCAATCAAAAAGCTAAAGTCTGAACAACTAATTGCAACTGCATGTGCTGGCATTACAACAGCTCCTCAATGTATACCTGTTATGGTGGTGACCCATTCCCGTAAGAGTGTTTTAATATCTGTCAGGTCACAGGCTCCGGCCAGCGCTGGAGCAGGACGAGGAATGAACTTAGACAGAGACTCTGGGATGTTCTGCTTTATGGATGATGTGGACGGACCGTTTTCAGTCTGGGGAAGAAGAACAGGTGTGAGCTTCCAAGTTGTTATAAATGGTCTATAATTACATATTGCCACCAATCATGAATTACCTTCATCTTCATGTATGAAACTGTTAGGCTCACCTTTACTGTGTTTATTGGTTCCCTCGATTTTATAGGAGGTGGTAGGCTTTTGGCTGGGCTGTTCGCTGTGTGACGCTTCTTAATAGGAGAAGGACCTTTTTTGACAGGGCTCACTGCATTCTTCCTCTTGTAACGTCGCTTCACCCGTCCGTTGCCAATTCCTACTGACTGTTTTAGCTGCAACAGTGGATTCTTCTGTTCCACTGCAAAGAAACCAAGATGGGGGAAATGGGGGTTTAAATAGAAGATATATGCTTATAATTAAAGAAAAGGCAAAAAAAAAAAAGATTCATCTTGGGACTTACGTATTTTTGTTTGAGGCTGGACATTTGTTAAACGGCTGTAGGCGGACTTCAGTTCTTCCTGGAGCTCTTTTGGAAGGGCAGCAAAAACGTCTGGATCAACCTACAGTCAGAGTCAAGATTGAGTGAAGCTGCCCACTTAAAAACACAAACAATAAAATGGACTTTTTTTTTTTTTTTAAATCTGATCATGCATCTTTACCTGTGAGAAGTTAGGAAGCTCCAGAACAATTCCTGGACTGTCAGGCTCATTTGGAATCTGCAGTACTAACGCAGGAGGAGGACGAGGAGGGGTGGTCGGACGGGACTTAGGAGAGGAAGGCTGTGGCACAGGAGCGCAGGATTGTGGAGTGGATGAATTGTGGTTATTTGGTCTGCCATCTCGGTGAGTCCATGACTGCTCCACTTGTTCCCTCAGCTCTGCAGGCAGAGCCTCCAACACAGAACGATCCACCTTGGATTTCAAAAACAAAAACAATGTGTTGAAAACAGAATAATTCCATTGTTCACTTCTTGATCACTCCTCTGACACAGTCCCTACCTGTGAAGGGGAGGGGATTTCAATACTGAAATTGAGACGTGTTCGAGAATGCTTCGGGGTCTGCCTGCACGCTTGCTGTTCTTTGCTTGTTCCTGGGACTGGTTCAGCGGGGGACTGAGGATGTTGAAAGGTGCCAGGTGACGGGACCGTGACAGAGGAAGACTTTTCCTGATGGATGCTTTTGTTGGCAGCATCTGTAACATTTAAATTAGACTCATTTTGAGTTTACAGACAACAACAAGTATAAAAACTGATGTACAAAGACCTTACACACACCTCTGTTGTTGGATCCCTGGCGAAGCAACATGTCTTTGATGGAGCGTGTCCGGAGGCCGGTTGAGTCATGGGGCGCAGAGTGATTCCCTTCAAGAAGCTGAACCTGGATGCCAACTCCTCTCAGGTCCTGAACCTGTAGCTTCATGGCATGGAACAGCTTGATGACTGCAGCGGAAATCAGTTGACCGCTGTCTGTGGATTGAGCAAGTATCACAGTCCTGACAGGAGGGGAGGCAGATAGAGATGAGTCAGAACAACTGTGACATTTGTAATCACATACAATACATGCAGATGGCAGTCTCTCTCTCTCTCTTACCTGGCCAGGTTATCACATATGCCATGACCTCCGTATTTGGCTGGCTCTAGTGGCGCTCCCACCTTGCGAACCATGACCTTAAGGGTCACTCTGCGACCTCGCAACCCAGCTTCCTGTAAACGTCTTTGCACCTCCATGGACAAGTTAGTCAGGAAACATTCTGCCTCATCAACCTGGTAAGAGTGGTGGAACGAGAGAGTTACAGAGAGATGTTGAGGAAAAAAAGAAGAAATAAGAATGGCTAGGAAAAATGAGGAACACAGCTGTGGAGAGAAGGTCTAACCTTGTTAAAGCGGATGTTGTAGTTCATCTCAGCGGAGACAGACTTCCTTTCCTTCTCGTAGCGGACAGGACGGTCATCTAGACCCCTGCAGAAACGGAACAGGGTTTGTCCAGTGCGGGGTCCAAACTTCTTCTGCAGCTGAGAAAGAGAAGCCTGTTGGAGGTCCCCACATGACCTCACACCAATAGCAGCCAGCTTTCTGCCCATAACAGGTCCAACACCTAGGGAAAAAATAATTTCCCATTATTTCAAATATTTACATTAGGGAAGATGGGAGATTATTGATTAGACTGTTGCAGTATTTACCCGGTAAGCTGGTCACTGACAGGTCCCTGATAAAATCATCCACCTCTTCAGACTTTAAGAAGTACTGCCCGTCTGGCTTGGCCTTACGGGTTGCGAGCCGAGCCAGTAGGATGTTGGACCCTGAGCAGATGAGCAGTCAGATTGAATTTGTAAAACAGGAACACTGTCTTGGTCTATTTTACAGTATAAGACATATAAACTCACCCATGCCCACTGAAGCACAGCATCCCGTCTTCTCCTTGATATCTGCTCTTATGGCTTTGGCTAGATCTTCTGGATTGATGCCAAGCTCAGCTATCATGGCAGAACCATCAATCAGCACTTCATCACAGCTCAGAGCCTCTATGTCATGAGTATAACTGTAAAGAAGGAAAGAATAAGGTTTGCATTATGTAGTTTTAAATGTCACAAAATGAATGAATGAATAGACCAAGCGATTCGTCTTACCCAGCTAGAGTCTCATACATGGTGAGAGCCACCTCTTTATATGCTTCAAAATCATATGGGACAGACTGCAATGAGGGACACAACTGTTTAGCTTTGCCAAAAAACATCCCGTTCCTCACACCTGCCTGCCTGTGAGACAAACATTAACATTCCTGTTAGTACTTGATACAAACACTAACACAAGTTGTTTAAAAACACAGATGAAATGTGATTGTGTCCATCTTACCTTGCTTCATAACTGCAGGATGCGATCTCTGCCAATGAGAGAACAGCAGCATCCTGGTCCACTCCATTGGTGTGGGAGTCAGGACTCTCTTGTGAAGGAGTCCTGTGAAAATCCTCATCCTCTGTCCCTGAGAAGCAGATAAACATTCAGACTGGATACGCTTCTCTAGGAGGAGTGATGTGATTTGAACATCACCACTGCTGATCACCGATTTTAATGCAGTCCGGAGAGCTTGTGTGGTTCATTTTTCAACCTCACTCTACTTGTACAGCTGAAATTACGTGTTGTTCTTCAGTGAAATAGCTGGTCCTTGTATTTTAAAAATACATTTCTGAGACCTGTGAGAAAAGCTGTTTGTCCTTCTACTGTATTATAGCGGTGAAATTTTACTTTTGGGTGAAAATGATGGGGAAGAAACATGTTAGCACCGACACATGGGCCTAATTGGGAGCCATTACAATGAACCATTGGAGGGATATCCATTTGTATTACAGTAATTTCACAATGATTATGGAACAATGAGTTAAATTACAGAGGAGCATAGTGAATACTTAATTCCCCACCTTCTCTATGTAATATTATTCATGTCCGAATGTCTCTTTAGTCAAGCAAGTTACAATTAGAATACTAGTAGCCGAAGTACATGATGTCAGGCGTGTGAAAGTCAAGGTTAAAGGACTCCACAAGAAACAGGTTAGTACAATCTCACCAGGTTGAGCATGAGTGTGTTTCCTCTGGTAGTACTGCAGCTCCAGCTGAGGATTGGCCCCCGGTCTCAGGGGTACTCGACCCTGTCCACGATTACTGGTCACGGCTACAGGCTTCCCTGCAAGAAAATCACACACTCAGCAATATCTAGATGTATGACATTTATTTACGTGTGTGCCTGTGTTAAATATGATATGATACATTAAATTAAGAAAAAAAAAAGATGCCTTACCTTTAAGATCTGGCCGATGTCGGATCCCAACAGACACAAAGAAACAATCCATGTCCACATGGAGAATACATGATTTAACAGTGGCTGGTGCTGATGTACCTGATACACATAGACAAATATGGCATCATCAGTGGAGAGTTTTCTAAATCTCAAAAAGACATGCACATTATCTTAACATAAGAACTACACATTTGGCATCAGTATAGAGGCTATGGGACACATTGTTACCATGACACCCTAATTTATCATTCTGTAACGATGTGAATTTTACAGTAAAAAAGTGGGCCATCCTTCCATATTACCTCGACTGTCAGTGGAGCGCTGTGCCACAGATTTTCTCAGCCGCTCTAGCCCTGAAAAGGAAGCGACCCCCACTCCTTTCCGTTTGCTATGTAGTTCATTGACATATTCAGAGAAGCCGGTCCTCCATGTCGCGATCTGATGTAAACGTGAATGAGAGTAGAACTCAGAGATCAAACCCCCGGTCTGTGCCAACAGATGTGCTGAAGACTCGGATGATGATGCTGATGGCTTTTCAGCAGGAGGATCAGGTTTGACTGATAACTTGCTTGTGTTTAATGAGGCAGAGTGAGATGAGAAGGCATTTTGGTGACTTCCGTTCAGTCGAACAGGAGACTGTGAGAGATTGTGGGATGAAGGGGAAACGGGAGGATTTATGGGATTTGAATCAACTTGACAGGATGGTTGGAGCTGCTGTGGGAGTGAGTGGCTTTCAGTGGCTTTTATGGCCTCCTCATAGGTGGGTGGCGGCAGTTTAGGTCTCTGCTCACTGGCTTCTTGTGAGCTGGATTGCACAGAGTGGACAACGGAATGGTCAGATTGCTTTGGAGGACTGTGGGGAAACTCGTAGGGATCAGGTTTGGTCTGGAAATTTACTGGAGGATTTGTAGGTTGATGCTCTGGACTCTTAACTCTGTATTCAGCCAGGTCCTTGTCAACAGAGGGTTGATCTGCAAGAGGAGACAAGTCCTCTGGCTTTAAGGCACCATTAACAAGATGAGTGTGTCCATTGATCATGGGTGCTTCTTTGCTGCACTCTTGCATTTTGTCCTTTTCTGAATGGCTCATCTCGTCCCGTGAGGTCTGAAATAACCCGTTTCTGTGAGAAAGACAGATGATTCATTAGAAACTATAACTATTTATAGTAACAGAAAAGCAAAAAAAAACAATCTCTCCCTCTCATCAAGTTCATGTACTCACAATCTTAATTGCACTTCCTTACAGCCACTCTGGTGGGTGTTGTAGGAAGAGGTGATCTGAGGTTGAGGTTGGCCTGATGTCTGGTGCTGGAGACTAGAATGATGTGCAATGATACTTGTCTGTGGGGGCTTCATGGAACTTGAGTTAGAAAGCAAGTGGGTGTGTGAAGAGCTACTGAGGTGGTTCTGGCCAGGGCTTGGGTGAGTGGATGTTAACTGACTTGGAGGCGGGTTTATGAAGCGGGCTACAGGGCTTTGCTGGATGGACTGGAGGTGGGAGTTGCCTTGGTAAAGCTGATTACGGATGGAGGTTTTCTGACAGCTGGATGAAGACTGCTCCTGGTTGAGAATAGAGTGCTGTGTGCTGCGCTGTGGCAGATGAAGCTTTTGATGGACAGTGGGCTGAAGCACTCCATGGCTGGGTCCTGGAATCTCAAAGGTCTGACGCAGATTCATGCCAGGGAAGAGTGGACCCTTCTGCTTACTATACAACTGGTACTGTAGGTAAGGAAGGAGATGTCCAGCCTTGATGCTGTTGCCAACAAAATGACAAAGTAGACAGTGATTATCATGTAGCACTGAGCAATATGATGTTATAAATATTCACATGAACACACCTGTCAGTGATCCATTCTGGTCTGACGACTTTTTCCCCTTTGAGCTCCTGAATTTTGTTGTTGGGCAAATTAGTGGCGATGATGTGTGTAGTCTTAGAGCGAGAGTAGTAGACGTGGAACTGGCCACCATGCAACATCATAAGTCTGCGCAGCTCATCTGCACTTGGCTCTGTTCACAAACAACAGGCAAAGCATTTTGGAAAGAAAGACAAAAAATTATGAGTGGATTCTATTTTATGATCATCTTACTATCACATTTTGACACTGAAAAAAAATATAATGACACTTTATGTGTTAACTCAGCAAAATTGGAGTGCTGGTAAAACTTTAACTAATGTGTTGAAAATTGCATTTTTCCCAGTCTGCCAGATGAGATGAGGGGAGAGTAATACAGTTTTAATCACTAAGGGGGAAAAGCATATAGAGTTTGTTTTTTCTTCCTCTGGGACACATTTACATTTACTTTTCTGTTCTTCATACAGCGAAGGACACATACAGTAAATTGTAGCAGAGATGCAGAATGTAAAAATGTATACATATAGTTACCTGTATAACCATTAACATAGATGGCCACTCCACTGAAAATGCTGGAGCCCGTGCCATCCTTCTGTTTCTCTCTGGGAGCATCGAGTTTGAACTGCTCATCCAGCTTGGAGATCTTGGCAGCCATGTAGCCGCCCTTCAGAAACAGACAGAAGAAGGTACATCAGAGTTTCACAACAGCAGCTGTGTATGTAGAACCACAATGCTGAAATGTCTTTTTATATGATTTAATCTAGCCTTGCCTAATAAGACAGTTGCTTTTATGATGATTGTTGTTATAATGAGAGCGCAGAGGTAAAGGAAAACAGGCTAATCCACATTGATTTTGCTAGTAGTACTGTGAGGTGGATCATACATACACCTTTTAACCCACTGCATCATTATCTTATCAGTACCCTACCTACAGTCATATAATGCACTGTATTTCTTCATTGAGGGGTACTATATCCCTATATTGGTGATGAAGTGATAAGATTCGATACTCACTCTTTCTTCCCAACCATTGTCACCACTGGCATTGGCTTTCTTCTTTGACCATGCATCTCGACTCATACTGAGCTACCTGAAAGCACAAGATGATTCATTCATCATCTACTGAAACACGCAAAAGCTGGGTTCAGAAAGGCAGTTAGTTCTATCCCTCATCTACACAATATTGCTAGCACATCTGTTTTTTTATTCATCGTTGGTGATTTTGTAGTTGGGTTGTATCTGTTTTGTTTTGATTTTTGTGTGTGTGTTCTCTCTACTAGTGCACCAACACAACAAGAACACTGTCACCACTGCAACAGAAAAAGTTAAATCAATATAAACACTGCAATTTAGCCTTAATGTTACCTAAAAACAAAAAAAATGTAGTTCAGATGCTTTAGACATACTGGTTAAAAACAGTTTTAGAATTAGTCTAAATATCAAACATAACAGACACCCAATCAGCAACAGATGTGGGACAAAAACAGAATTACTGCATCACATCTGTATGGCAATTACAGAGGAGAAACTGTCAATCTTTGAAACACAGACCATGAATCTCAATGAGACCTACTAATATAAAAAAACAACAACTATAAATAAAACAAACATCCTGACATAATTCTATTTGTAGCTTCATTTCAATATTAATCATACAAGAGTGTAATTTCTTTAATTAGCAGGTTATAAATAAATCAACTCAAAGTATAACATTTTGGGGAAAATCAACTATTCATGTGTGGTGTTTTGTTTTCATCAGTTTTTAGGTGGAAAACACCTGACACCATCAACAACATACAGCTAGTGTGTTACTGTTTATTTATGAATTCAGTCTTGTGTTGCAGTGCTAATTCAGCATGAAGGTATGATATAGGTTGCATGTCCAAGGGAAGAGGTTAGAGTCCATGAACATGCCCGGACAGTTCTCCTATAACAAAGCCCCACTTTGCCACATCTTTGCTGTCAGTTGCTAACTGCTGCTAACATTAGCTTTGTCTTCCTTGTTAATCATGCATGTCGCTGCACACGACGCCACTGTAACATCATGTCAGTTCAAGCAAGCAAAGAAAAAAAAACATACAGTGGTAAGTGTGGTTGTCCGCACTCGCTGAGCAACGCTTGTTCAAAATGAGCTGTTAAACAATGAATATATAACTTCAGAGCAGTGCACGGCTGTAAACAAACAGTGGTGCAGAGTGAGTGTTGGCCAACAAAAGTGACTGCCTTTTTACCTTTGATCCTGTCAGATGGTGTTGTTAGCCACAGACTTCTCTCTGCAGACACAGTCCAGCAGACACGTTGTGTATGTGTGTGTGCGGTAATAAAAACCAGGGAACACGAAAGCAAGAAGAGATGAAAATCCAGACAGTTAGCTCGGCTCCTCGGCCCGGACCTTATTCTACAGAGGACTCCTTTAGGTGAGCTGAGATCTCCTTATTATGTCACGCTTCCATGCTAAGTCTCTTCTACATTTTCTCTCACCCTCCCAGTCCTTTTGCTCTCCATTTCTACCGCCTGATCCCTTTGCTTTCCCTTCTGTCAGTTAATGCCAAGCATATCAATACCGCCACAGTAAATCCGGATGAGATTTTCAAAATAAAATCATTCTTATTCTTCTTATTCTTCCGGTGATTTTTGTGTCAGACTATACGCAGCAACGGTGTATTGCTGCCCTCCATAGGTTTGATTGAATGTATAGGATAGTGGCATCTGTCAGTGACTTTGCTTTATTTTAAGACACACTTCTCACAGCTTGGGCATTAACACCACTTAATTAAATGGTCTCCAAATCCTTTTTAAGTGCCGAACACAAGATTTTAGAAAACACAACAACATTTCGCAAAACACAATGACATTTAGTGATCACATTTGGACAGCAGAGCCACCCTGATCCATTTGTTGTGATGCATAGATGTACATTTATTCTAATATAAGAAATGCTGGAAAGACTTGTCAGAGAAACTGACTATCAATAAATTAATGTTGACATTTTTTTTCTAAATTTTAAAAAGTTAATCTTAAATTAACATTGGCAAATGAACAATTCTTCAATAAATAAGACATGTCTATACACAACACATATTATTCTAATTAATTTCAGTGACATAATAATCAATATGAGTCTTTTTCAGAATTGTTCCTCCCTTTAAAAATAAAAATCAATAATTTTAGTGTGTATTATACCCATACCTCATTGTAGATAAATGTATAAATGTAGTACTGCTCCAGTGCCAAATAGCGCCACAGGGCGACGCCTCCCTTTGTTTCGTTGTGATGTACCAGAGAAGAAGAAGCTGCACGCAGGTCTTTACACAGACACACAGCTGTTACTGCAACGCTGGTCGATGTTAACAAAACTCATTTCATCAGTAACTAGTCGGTGCAGGTTATGCTGTTTATGTTACGCTCTTCATATGAGATTACTGAGTATACTGTTGCGGAGACCTGCCATTAAATGCTTGTGTAGTGTTAGCGTAGCGTTACAGTGCTAATCAGCTGTTCTCGTAGTGATGATTAAAAAAAAACATAGGATGGTGAAGTCATGACCAGCCCTACTCTATCTCTGATTGGCCTATCCTGATATTTTACTCTAACACTAGCCAATCCCAAGCTTCATAGCCAAGTCTAAACAACGAAGGTAACGAGTACCAGGCAGCAAACCAGTGGCGGAGGAGGGGGCATGACTTCGGCATCCTAGGAAGAAAAAAGGAACCCCAGGGTTCCTGCTAACCTATGCTGCTAACTATCGCCACATATGCTGCTACGTTTTTCTACATGTGCCAGATACAAACAGCATATACAGAAATAATTAATAATGGAAGTAAACCAATCAAAGGGACAGTGAATTTGTACATTTTTGTACTTAAAAAAACAACTTCCGTTTTTATTGTAGTTTTTTATCTAGCTTGAATCAGCTCATCCCCCGGCTTCATGTTTTCAGCTGCAAGTTGTGTTGTAGTGCTGCCACTATGCGGGGAATCCATGCATGTCACCTGAAACACAACTCCCAAAGGTTTCACCGTGAGACTTTCACACCAATTTACTCAGTACAGAGTGGCCACGAATAGGTGAACAGTTGTTTGACTTCGCCTGGCTTGGTTATTATCACACACTGTGACAGAGTGAAAAACAACAGTCTCTGATTTGAATCAGGATTTCTTCACTCAGCATAGCTTCCCTGCAGTAGACAGTTGTTGAAGCAGTCTGGGTTTTTTGTTTTTTTTTCCTGGTGTCTGCCGTCTGGTTCAGAGCACGGTTGTCCTCACATGGCCCGGCAGATAATGCACCACGGCCGTGACGCAGAGAATCGTGCAGGGTGACGACAGCAGGCTGTGCACATGGTCAGACACACTACAATAATCTGTAAGTATTGAGGGAGGTAAAAAAAAAAAAAAAAGTCTTGTGCTCATTTCGAGTCAGAGCATGGATTAATTTATTGTGGTGTAGTGAAATAAGGTCAGACGAATAATGAGCCAGCAGGAAAACAGAAAGAATAGACCATCATGCAACTTGTCAGCAACTGTTTTGTAATTTGACACCTGATCTGATTTCTGAGGGTATGAGGAGGGTGATTGACATCCTTGACTGTCTCCTTATATGACACAAAGTAGGTTACAGTCCAAAGGAAAGAGAGAAAAGTGTGACCAGGCTGTGGATTAGTTTTCTACAGAATAAGGAAAGTAGGATGCTGTTGACCTAAGACTTGTCGTGTCCCGAAGAGTCCCCCTTATTGGTTGTTCTCTGTTGCTATGGTATCCAGACATCGGATGCTGAAGTTTCATGCACGACTTCTGTGTGGATGCAGAGAGAGAGAGAGAGAGAGAGAGAGAGAGAGAATCTATCAAATCCTCTTCCTTGAAAAAGAAATAAACAGACTGACTCTTCATCCGAATTGATGAGTTATTATGGTTGGACAATGTACACCAGTTGTCTGTAGTGTGTGTGTGTGTTTTGTTGTTTTTTCCCTAAAGTCTGTTTGTTTGGTAGATTGTGTTCCTATCCTCTATGTAATCTTTTCCCACAGTGATTGCTTTGTATCCTGCAGTACTGTAGCTATAAACAGGTGTATTACATGCCTGCTCATGATGCCCAAGTTTTACTCTTATTTAAGAAATGGAATATTGCAATGTAAATGTGGTTTAGATTCACCAAGCTTCTAAACAATAGATATTTTTATATCTCATTATTAGCAACCTCAGTGAGAAACCCACAGACAATGTTGAATCCTCCAGTTGCTGTTCAAGTTAAAACATTAAAATGATCAAAATTGGATCTAAAGGGTTGCCTCCAAGTAATCATGCGCCCTGGCTACTTGGCCACAGGGATGTCCCTTTTGGTGACTGGTGAGTGTGCCTGGTTCAAATCCTGCCCAGGCCCTCCTTAGTTGCATTGCCACACTAGGTTTCCTGCGACACTAATTATGCTGGAATTATGATTTCATCTTGGGGTGTCTCTTCTCTTCATCTGTGCTTCTTGGTATGAAATTAACTTTTAATACAAGCTAGACATTAAAAAGCAAACAGCAAAACTCTTGAACAGATTGAGGAGAGTACATTTACTCTATGACTTCATTCATATTCAGTCACACAATCCCACACTCAAACCAAGGACAGAAAAGGGACCTTGAATGTTGGCAGCTAGACGCACTCAACAATTTATTCTCTTTTTCTTTTTTTTCTAAAAACAGATAATCCATCAAATATTGCACAGTAAAAAAACACAAAAGTGAAAATATTATAGACCTAAAATTTAAGTAATTAAAAACCTTCGTTAGAAAAAAAATGCAGATCAACTTTAGAGAAAGTGGTACATGATTGGTCAGCCTTGCAGCATTCTCTCTTGTTTTGGCCCCAGTGAAACAGTTCACTGGATAATGACTGTTTCCAAAAGTATGAAAAAGGCTTTCCACTTATGTGAGTTGTATTTCTGTCACCATGGGACATTTGGCAAAAATGATAACTTCAAACCCATGCACACGCAACTCGTCAGTTTAATCCAGTGGTGGATGAGGA
>JANJYP010156203.1:0-12318 GCA_024605115.1 Rastrelliger brachysoma
GACTGGCACACATGGCACTGTGTCCTCTATGGGTTTCCCTGGCAGCTACAGCAGTAATGCCCGCTGCCAGTGGAACATCCGGGTGCCCGATGGCAAACTGGTTCACCTCCATTTCCAGAATTTCTCCCTGGAGGAAAGTCAGATGTGCATGAATGACAAACTCAGTCTGACTGACAGTACAGGAAGTCTAGGTATGCAAATATCTGCTTTCTGTATCTATCTTCCCAGCTGAGGATGATTTTCCCGAGCCATCCTACGATGTTATTGCTCCCCAAAGACCTCAGCATAATTATTGAAATATTTTATTATCTATTACAGTATATTATTTGAGAATCTCAACATGTCTTACACTTATAAGTCCAATGCCATTATTTACCTCAACTTATATAGCCATTTCAGTGCACTGTCTCTCTATGGATATGGTCCAAAAGTCAGCTGGTTTACAGTGTATTAAGTGTTTTAAGGGGCAAAGTGCATGACAGACTGGTCTAAGGAAGACCTGAAACAACTTATCAAAGAACTAACATGCACAAAATAAAAAAGCATACAGAACTTGAATCAAAATGGAAAACATCTTACATAAAAATTAGGGAAGGAATTCATTAAATTAAAATCTGTATCTAACCATAATGTTTCAGTTTAATAAATACATAATTTAAATAAAACTACAATGAAAAAAATGACCAAATAAAAAATATTGGCATGAATGCTACAGTGAAGTGAGAAGACTTTTTAAACCTGAACATCCAAACAGTAGGATATTAAAGTCAATGACTGTCCAAAAATGTGCCAAAAATTTTGAAACATATCATTATTTTTAAAAATGTTTTAAATTCCTGCCTTCCTAGAATAGGCGTTCATTTCTTCTCATATTTTTACTATGCACTGCCAACAATAAAACAGATGTCACTCAAAGCCTACTGCTGCGTTGCTTGATATGTCCCGGCCTTAAATGTTTAGCCTTGCAGGCATAATGTAAAAAACAACACACATAACTAGTTGTTAATGTATTTTATAAATCATCAAGTCAGTCTCACTCTTCATGTTCATTTCTCCTCAGGCACCTACTGCGGCCTCTTTTCCCCTCGAGACATGGTAAGTGGTGGGAACACACTTCACATCAGCTTCTCCTCCAACGGCAAGGTGGTAGACACAGGCTTCAGTGCCACGTGGAAGGCAGTGGATCCATCAGAGGGTAAGACAGGAGAAAAGTGTGCCTGACAAGACACTGTGGGAATAACCTCCAGTCAATACAAATATTTCTTCTGTCAGGATTTTTATTAATTTTTTCCTCTTGTCCTTCCCTTTTCTACAATATCCTCTTGTCCACACACACACACACACACACACACACACACACACACACACACACACACACACACACACACACACACACACACACACAGCTCCTTGTGGAGGACATTTCAGTGCTTCTAATGGTGAAATCATCTCTCCTAACTGGCCCAATGACTACAACAATCAGTCTATATGCACATGGCGCATCAATGTTCCTTCAGCAAAAAGTATCCATGTGGCCTTCACCCACTTTGAGCTGCAAGCTGTAAACATGCTTGGAAACTGCGTGGACTATGTGGAGATCTTCGATGGAGAAAGCATGAAATCACATGGTAATATTTTACTGCATGTTCTCATTTCCATTTTGTAGTTTTTAACCACATTTCCACAAAATGGAATATTTCCTGTTCAATCAATATCAAAGTTAACTCTATTAATAATGAAAAAATAATTTCTTGTCTTCTATCCAGGTCGTTTCTGTGGTTTTGCCCCTCCTCCCAAAATTAACATCATGAGCAACACAGTCGTCATTCGCTTCCTTAGCAACAGTGACAATCAGCAGATGGGTTTCCGTGGCTACTGGACTGTTGATGGTGGAATTATCCCAACCTTACCTCCTCCACCTCCAAACCCATGGGACAACATCACTATCAGTGAGTGCAGGTCGAGCCCAATTCATAGCACCCCTATATCTCGTGCTGTGTTGTCATGTTGAGATTCAGTTTCATTGTTTTTTTTCACTTCTCTCAGATGAAAAGTGTTGTGAGGGATAAATGATTACACATCAGAGCTTGTTTATTTGAATAGTGTGTTTTCTCATCGCAGCCTGGCCAGAAAATTGTGGAAAACCAGCAGTGCCACCTAGTACAGCCACCATGAGAGTGGTTAATGGGGTAGAGGCTGTCCCCCACTCCTGGCCCTGGCAGGTGTCCATGCAGGTACAGTCAACTCCTGCTTCTCTGTCCTCTGACTTACTAACAGTGATAAGGGATCTTTTTTTGGTTAAAATGTACTTTTCTTCACCAGGCTTCACCCATGAATCCCATTCCTTACATGCACGGTTGTGGAGGTTCATTGATTCACAAGGAATGGATCCTAACTGCTGCTCACTGTTTCATGTTGTAAGATATGATCTGCAGTGCATGCCAAGATAAAAACACACAGTTTTTTAAAAGTAGATCTTAAAAACACACAGTTATAATTTTCTTCTTCATCCACCTGCTCTGCAGCCCACTGAATAGGCCCTCCTTATGGCGCATGTGTCTGGGGAAGCACCACATGAACTCCTCCATGGATGTTCCTTCAGCGGAGGCATGTTACATGGTTGATGGTATTATCAAACATGAGGGGTTCGTCTACGAGCAGGATAGAAGTGACATCAGCAATGACATAGCCCTGGTGCATTTGACTGAACCCGTCAATATGACAAGAGAAATCAGCCCTGTCTGTTTGCCCACACCTGGAGCTGTGATGGCTGGTGGAACACCCTGCTTTGTCACTGGCTGGGGAGATGAGAAAGGTAAAAGTGATGACACATTTACATTTCTTTTAAAAGAACTGCAGCTGTAATCTGACTGGAATTAGACATAACTGTTGTAGAAGTAGCTGTAGTTGCTGTTTCTCAAAGTGAATGTCACAAAAAACTCCATTTTGTAAAATTATTATTCCAGCTTTGTCATCCCTTTTGCTCTTTTTATATTTTCCTGATTGTTTCATTTTAAAGGAGAGGTTTTCATTTTTTAAAGTCTGTTTTCAAGTGCCCATATGAACACTGAACAATTATCCCTCCTGTTCATTCACTTCACAAAAAGAGGCTGAAGCCTTATATTAGTTTCAGGTAAGCTTTTAAATACATTTTTACACTGAAGAAGTCTTGTGGATTTTAATTTTGATGGTAAGTATGAACAGGAGGAATGATTACCATAAGAAAAACAAATGTAAATATAAGTAAATATTGTGTACCTGCTCTTCATAATAAGTGACATGAACAACAGAAAATAAACCTGATTTCTGCACTGACTAACAGTCATGGGAATATTTACCAGTGCAACGACTTTACACTGATCCACTCAAGTCTTGTTATCAGGCATGTACATGTTTTGTTTGAATAGCTCATATTTGCAGTAACCTCGGCTTGATTACAAAAGATAAGAGACGGAGTTGGGAGTTTATCTTAAGTGTAAATATGTCTCTGTTACTATACCTTCTAACATATCATGTAATTTCTATTTCTCTCTTAGGTAACTTGTTCCCAAAAGTGTCTGAGAAGCTAAATCAGGCTGCCCTCCCTATTATTAACTTCAACACCTGTAATAAGCCTGCATACTGGTGGGACGTCCTCAGGCCCTCCATGATCTGTGCTGGCTATGAGTCCCCAGATGAGCTTAAGTCAGCCTGTCAGGTGAGAGGACGTATTTCACTTTGCAAGAACATTATTGTAGAAATTAGTTACAACC
Organism: Rastrelliger brachysoma; assembly: GCA_024605115.1. Lineage (NCBI taxonomy): Eukaryota > Metazoa > Chordata > Actinopteri > Scombriformes > Scombridae > Rastrelliger > Rastrelliger brachysoma. Next base: position 3,753 of record JANJYP010156203.1, read on the forward strand.
TCTTAGAGGTAAATACTGGACTTTTGTAGAGGATGCGATATGAATGTGGAAATTCCCCTCAAGTTTTTCCCACACATTATTGAACGACCTATTTTATACATGATAAGTGTATTATTATACAAGTGTGTTTGCCTCTCATGATTGGATTCTCTTTTATGTAACAGCCTGTGAGCTGCTTTGTTTGTGATCATCCATCCTTGATTGTAAATGGCTGCCTAGTTTGCAGGCATAATTGGACAAAAACATAGGAGCATTATTTGTTAGCCAATATGCAAGCAGGGGGGCTTGAAAAATTAGAAATTTAGAAGTGGGAAAAGTACTGCAGGGTTTTAGAGTTAGCCTCAAGAAACCTGAGAAAAAATTGAGGTACAGTTTCTAGGGCAATGTGATGATTTTTAGTTGCTGTCTACATCAAATGTCACCAATGTTTTGTCTTATTTCTGCAGTAAATACTCAATAACTTCCTTCTCCTGCTCTCCTATAGGGTGACTCTGGCGGTCCTTTTGCCTGCAAGGCTGACGGAGCAAGCAAATCCTGGGAGGTGCATGGTATTGTCAGCTTTGGACCTCAGGGTTGCATCAAAGACAAGAAACCCTCAGTTTTTACTCGTGTTTCCGCTTTCAGTGACTGGATCGACCACAATATCAAGAAGTTCATGTATGAAAATGGCATAAGCCACTAAAGCTTGTATCTATTCTGTACTGTGTTGATTGTTAATCTCTGTAAATTCTGCTGCTACAGACTAAGACATTGTACCTTTTTATTTAAGATACATCATTAACTATATAAACAAAACAGCTCTCTGCCCCATTCAGTTTACAACCATTTTATGTATGCAATAAAAGAACAATGTTATTTGATTCTATATTCAGTGGTATACTGTATAAATTAAGGACATATATGTTTTAACTGAATAAAGATATGTTCCTAGCAATTCTAGTATTTTTACTTACCATCAAAATTCTATATACAACTCTTGCTGCTCTTTTGCTTTCCTTTAATTCAGCTGTTTAGTTTAAATGAAGATAATTGTGAGTTTACACTATAAGGAAATGTATAATTACACTATCACAAATTACAAATAAACATCTTTGATGTTCAAGTTATAACAAATACGGAAGTCAAAAATCAATCAAATGATGAATCAGTTATAAGCATTGCAGCCATTTTTCACTCACTTATAGTTATTTAGATATTTAATTCCCTTTTCTATGAGTTATTTTATTGCTACAAAAGTTTTGACTACAACATGATTTTATGTTTATTCAACCTCTAAGTTACAATTATCCTCCTCCGTTATTCCCTCACTTGCAGACAGATGAATCTTTCAGGCATGGATTTAAAGTTTTGGGTTTTAACCCCTCTGTCACATGACCAGGCAACTCAGCCAATGGGATATCTCGGCTCAGATTTCAGCCTAGGAGGAGAGAGGGGAATAAAGAGGGAGGAAGAGAAAGACACAAGCACTAATCTGTGTTCATGAGTAGGTCTGCCTGTGTTGACAGCACTTCTATACACTCTCATGGCTTGGACTATCTGCAGTGTGTTTTTTGGGTATTTGGATGAAACTTTTTAAGGCAAAAGGGATTCCCACCACTGGGAAAAGTCAAGGAGTGAGCCCTGGATCAGAGTGAGCAGAAGAGGAGGAGGGAAGATAGCACCAACTTTTCCTCTCATCTTTGCCTCTGCAGGCGTTTTTTCTTTGGAATAATGGGGGCAGGAGCCCTGACCATCTGTGTGAGTAGAAACTACAAAGCCTGAGTTGGCTCAGAGACGTCCCATTCAGTCTGTGATTAAGGGCTAAAGAATGCATAACGGGACTGTGTGGTTCAGTGTCAGTCTGTCAGTCCGCTTTTCTAATGGTTGGTGTATATGTGTGTTGCATGTTCTTGTGGCTTTCTAAAAATGTCAAGAAGGGACAAATATCTCTCCCTCCCTAAATTAAAGTAACTTTCCTCAGTGATTACATGACTGCCGGCATCATGCTGAATACTTTCCCCTGCAGTCTTCACAGAGAAAGCAGCTTCTTTGCCAGACAGCACTTTCTTCTGTTTTTAGTGTGCTATTCTGGTACATCTGCACAGCAATTTGGGAAAGAGAGAAGGAATAAACACACAGTGAGCGTCATTTTTCCTGTTCATACCTGCAATTTATTCCAAGAAATGATCCACAGCCTCAATGAGGTCATCTTACACAAACTTTCCATGTTGGAAATAGTGACTTTATAAGTACAAAACGACTCTCACAACCTAATTTTAACACACTTTAAAACTCAGTAGGCAGTAGTTTCTTTGAGCCTTGCAGCTGTTACTTGTGGTGCCTCTGCTACCAGTTGCTTCAATGGCCACCCACATAGGGACACAGCTAGAGTCAGAAGGGAGGGAAAGGGTGGAGAGTTGGGAAGGGAGGGCACATGTTAGGGCTTGCTATCCCCTCCATGAGCAAGTTTTTTAAAGGCATAAACAAATAACCCCATCTCTTAGCAGTTCACATGCATTAAACCTCTTCAGAAATGTTTGTGTACTGCTTTAAGCTACACCAAATGTGGAAGAGAAGGAAACAAACAGGCACATAAAACTGCTTAAGAAAATGAGTGAGATAAGCAGACTTCCACAGTCATTTATCTTCCAGTCTCTCAATTGTCCCATGACAATAGGTTTCTTTCTCACTGTCAGAAGTGGTAGTGTGAAAATATTTTAGGGATGGGGGAGGGGAGAGGGAGATGAGGATTATTAGGCTAATCACGGCAGACTGTCCTTGTAAACAATAGAGGCAATTGGGCAGTACCAGCATGCGTGTCCCTTTATGCTTGGCTTTCTGGTCCTTTTTGGTTCTATACTGTGTGACAAAAGGCAAAATCTTGAAAAATACTATTCCATGCTGTATATTAACTACAGTGCTTAACGGAGAGAGGTCTGCTTTAAGTGGGAGTACAAAGTGAGGAGTGTCAGATTTTTACATGTTCAGTTTCTGTCACTTCCACATCAAATAAATGAAAGAACCTCAAGTCGGGGACCTACTTAAATCCAGAGTTTCAAATCAGGTTCAACCCTGCAGCTCAGCTTTGATATGAAAGAGTCGACACAGATTACAAAGATAAAGCCTGCATCTCTTGAGAGTTCCTCCAAATTCTTGTTGACTTAACTTCAGTTCACATATATACAAAGTGCAATTTCTTGCATCATCTTTTCATGTGGTGAAAAAATAAGTGAAAAATAAATCTTGAACTGACATGTCAAACTGCTGCAGTGAAAACAATGCAGAAAACAACAAAACCTGACACAAGCCCTGAGGTCTCATGTGAACTTTGACAGGCTCTAGAGAAAGGTAAAATTTTAGGGAGGTATATGTCCTCTCTGGATCTCTGACACAGCACTGAGAGTTAGACAGCAGGTTTTTACAATGACAAATATATAGGCCACTGTCACATAGGTACACCTGTGTTAAGTGCCAATGTGCATTCATGTAAGGCAGCCTGCACATAAGTTAACTGTGTGTCTGTGTGTGTGTGTGTGTGTGTGTGTGTGTGTGTGTGTGTGTGTGTGTGTGTGTGTGNAAAGACAGATTTAGGGGACATCTGCTCAGTAAAGGCCTATCACAGTCAGATTTAGCTCAGACCAGCTTAACTCTTTAACACCTGCATGAGTCGTAGTACTACTGGAGTTTACTCATCACTACGCATATCGTGCTGTGACCTACTAACATCATTACCAACCGCAGATTCTTAAGCATATACATCTTTTTAAAAAACTGTGGGATCTGGTAAACACTGTAAAATTACCTAATGATAAATACTGTGCATACTACGAATGTATTTTAAGAAGCTTTACATTATACTCATCAAAACAGAATCAGTATGTTATACAGAAAGATCAAACTAAAAAAGTGGACAGATGCATATATTTTAGGTTCATTAAATTCTTTCTTTCATCCTTCAGACCTTAAACTTAGGATTTTCCTGACTCACTGTGGTCATTAAACATTCCAAGGCACTTATGGTAAAGAGAGGGGGCTTCCCAGTATTCTGGCAAAATTCCCAACCTGGCTCTCTCCATCTGGGTACCCTAATCTTCCCCTAATGTAAATGGCTCAATGATTTCCTCCCTTCCCATCTTGAGCTAATGTGTGTTGTGTGTTTTGGTGCAAGAAGGCTGCCGTGCATCACTCAGATGGCAATTGCATATTGGCGGTGGTTGAGATGAGTTTTCCCCCTTCACTGAGACATGCTTTGGGTATCAAGATAAAGTGCTATATACATAACATATTATCATTGTTGTTATTATTATTAGTAGTAGTAGTCGTATTATTTATCTTCTACAAAACAGTTAAAACCTAAAGAATTCTGGTTTACTATAGTTATGACAATGTCTTGACACCATCCAAAACTATTAATTTGTACTGACTCTATTAGGGCTGCAATTAATTATTATTTTCACTATCCATATATTATAATCTATTAGTTGTTTGATCTATAAAAGTTAGAATATTGTGGAAAATTTACAATCACTGTTTCCCAAAACCAAAGGTAACATCCCCAAATGTCTTGGTTTGTCCTTGCTGTAACCAACTTTTTTTTTCTTAGAAAGTGACTCAAAATGATTGTTTCAAAATAGTTTCCAATTAATTGTTTGCTATTTCATTAACTGATTAATCGTCTCATTGCTACAGCTCTATATCCCATAAACTGCAACATATCAGTGCAGTTTAGCTTGGTTTAGTTAAGTTGTGCTGATTCTCAAACAGCCATCCAAACATGAAGCAGTGAGGATAAAAACTCAAATGTACTTAATTATCATTTCAAATTCATTACAAAAGTGCATCACTGGCGTATTTCTATGCACCTGCCAGAGAAGAGTGCACCATTAACACCTGTCATTTTGCCTGTAAAAGCCTCTCAGATCCTCATTTCCTTGTGGATGCATGTCGTATTAACACTGCCACAGCATCTGCCATGGTACAGATCTTGTCTCCTTAGTCATCTTAGCACCATCTGTAAGGTGGGTTTTTAATCACTGACCTAAGAGTGGCACATACCTATACCCATTATGTCTAAACAATTGGCCTCATAGGGAATAAATGCCATGGTACTTCTTGCTCCTCTGCACACAGTAAGCCCACTGTTTCACTGTGGACCTCACTATTTCCAAATCATAGCGAGGAGGGCCACTCATTTCACTGCATGGGTCAGTTCACTTGTTTGAAATGGTGAACTCTGAAATAAAAAGATGTCACATGGTGTGGTTGTAGCTATGGCAACAAGAGTTAAAGTTGCTCTGAATAGTGCAGGAAGTCTTTTCCTTCTCACCCAGTGTCCAAGACCTCCCGGTTTGTGTTTTCTCTCTTTGCTGCTAGTGCTGATTTAACATAGACAGGAATGCAATATAGCATAGTAAACTTTGCAGAATCAATCAGTCATTTAACCTGCTGTGCGTAATGTTGCCTCATTGAATTGAAATTACACTTCTGTAGGGAGAGTATGTGTACAATCAGTGTTTACACTCAAGGCAATGAGAGAGCTCGTTGTACAGTCTGTGTCTCCATATATGAGGAAATAAAGACAACATGTGGTGCTGTTTGCCTGCATGAAAAATCTGATAAGATGTACAGCTGGTGAATGTTTGCCCACCGAGGCAAATATCCTCAGCCTGGTGATTAAAGCACAAGAACACATTTCACAAGATGAAAAATAAATTTCTGTTGAAGAAGCTAATTCTTGTATGCTTCACTTTTGGCTCACACATACAGCATATTTCATACATGCAGTGATCTTAGAAAAGTTTGCAGTGAAACCTTTTAATATTCCGCTCTTCTTAGTGCCCAAAATGGAGGAATGCATTACTGACAGCTCTAATTCACATATTTATGCTTAATGTCCAAATTAATATGTAATCTATCAAAGGCCAGGTTCATAATTTTTCAGTAGCTCGTTGTCCATATGAACACAGACTGCCTCTAAATGTGTAAGTGACAGGAAGCAAAAACTTTGTTCTGTGCAAAAGTGTTTTCCAAAGTTAATCTGATGTCAATATGATTTGTTAAATATACAAATTAAGTCTTTAGTGTGGAATTAGGGGTTTTTTGTATTTATAAGACATGAGCCATGTCCAGAATCACTCCTAATTACCTACAGTGCACTATATTTACTGTGTGCCATTTTATGAGAGTATTTTATGAGTAAATTATTAATGTGTAAATATCCAATATATAGTGCTTTCAAAAATGACTGCCCGTGTCATGTACCTTAATTTCTGTGTCACAAAATGTGTTACATTTAATAAATATTGATCACTATTGAATAAACTATTGAATCTCATCAGATCTGGAGTGGCGAGTAAGTGTGTGGGGGAGTAACTTCAGATACCGCTGATTAATATTTGATGAAACAACTTTAGACTTTTGAAGCCTCATATTAACTTCACATACTTTTTAATACATTTTTGCATTTAACAGGGATTGTGGATTTTTGAAAAAAACAGAGGTAGAGATCATTTAATTGTCTGCATGAATAAAATGAATTAATATTGAACACATGGGCACATTGTTTTAAGACAGACTAAAAAAAAAAAAAAATCATAAAAAATTATGAACTGACCCTTTAATGACAGCTGGCCATCACTTCACTTGGGTACATTTGTGTCTACATGTGCATGTGTATTTGTGCAGGGTGTGCGTATGACTCTCACAGCAATACCTTTAACTAAAGGTGTTGCGTGGTAACCTGACGTTTGTCGTAGCAACACATGCACAGAGAGCCTTCCTCTTCCTTTACCTCCACCTCTCAGCACACACTGTCTTTTAAGTGCATGACAGCACCACTGCAGGAGGCTTGCATGCATGGACTCCACAGAGACAACCCAACATCACTTTCGCATCACTCACCTTTTAGTCTTTGGAGCAGGGTGAGTCTCTGTCCCCCAGGATATTTGTCATAGAGGTGTCTAACCTGATGCCAGCTCCAGCGCTGCCCCCTGTGTCTATAGTGTCTGAGTCTAACTGCTGCTGTCTGCTCTTCACCCTGCAGCACAACAAGACAGCGGTGCAGGTTAAAGAAGACATGAAGAAGATGGTCCAAATACCCATACTTAGACCCAGAGCAGTAGCAGCCAAGCACACCAAGCTGTTTGGAGCATCCTTATTTGAGCTGTGTGAGAAGGGCCTTGTTGAGGATGGTGTGCCTCTGGTGGTGCGGAAGATGGTGGAGTATCTCAGTAAGCATGGTGAGTGATATCAAAATAGAAAAGGTTGAATCAAAATTGTTTTTTGAGGACCTGATGTCAGTTTCTATCAAATGAAATTATGCACAAATCAAGTTTGCATTTAATTCTATCAAACTTTTTTACTATGTTTATTTTAAAATGTAGGAAAGTGGGGTTGTACCGTAATGATTCACACTTTTTTATTTTGGCCCTTTATAATCCACATATAGTCTAAATGATGGGAGGCAAACTCCACAAGCCTCCTTCAGTTCAAATGATTAAAAGTATATCTGAAAATAACATGAAGCATCAGCGATGGCTGATGCTTCATGTTAAAAATCAGGTATATGATATGACTAACTCAGACTCCTTCAGTCTCATTCTTTAGATCAACTTTTAAAGTAGTTTTTGCACAAAATAACTGTGCAGACCCACTGTGGATTTTGCTGCTGGTGTTTACACTTATATTTGAAGCATTTAAAGGAGATCTTTTGAAAGCCTCTATTTCAATGTTCATTTGGGCAACTCACTGCTGTTTTAAGACACATTTGAAGAATTCTGAACTTATCCTTTACAGTGGGGCAAATTGTTAAAGTTTCCCATTATTGACATAATTGCCAGTACTAACCAGAACAGAGCCAGAATGACTGAAAACACCAGTGTGGGTAAAGTGAAAACATACTGGTACTTGACCTATTTTTAATATTTTCAGTAGTTCTTCTGCCTGACCACTAGATGTCAGTATAATGTTTCTATAAAACTTCATTTGACTTCATTTGGAATTTATATGGCAAACAATAAAGATGACTGCCGTCCACGTGGGGTAGGCTATCTCTATTTTTTGGTATGTCAGCATCACAGGGTTCAATTCTAATGATGATGATTTATCAAAAATACAAAACAATAAATTATAAATAAACAAGCTAAAAATATTACCTCAGTGGTACTGGTGAGCGATAAGGTCATTTTTTTACCCTGTACCTCATGGATGTATAACTTATTGTGCTCGCAACACTGAAAATTACATTTAATAATTTGGCAATTCACTTGAAGCAGTGTTGTTGTTACTCCACTGAACAAGATAGAAAGTAGTTCCGGTGCAACTCCTCACGGTGAGGTCTGGGGATTTTCCAACTACAGTCGACAAAATTACCCTCGCCTCCATGAATTTTGAGGTAGAAAATTGTTTTTTAATAATAAATTATTGCATTTGATTGGCTTTATCTCTATTTAAGTGGATTGAGCTTTTCAAAGTTGCTATAAGTAAAATAGTAACATCTAGTGGCTGCCATGGAAACCTACAACAACACTGTCACCATCATGACACTCGTGTTCACGTGCTGTGATGTCACGGGAATAAAAATACTGTG
>JANJYP010156220.1:0-31884 GCA_024605115.1 Rastrelliger brachysoma
AGCGCCAAGATGTTTGATAATGTCAGGTTTTGTGTGAGCCCACTCTGTGAACTACAGCTGCTGCTTTTAATGAAGAATCATTCATAAATTCAAAATACAATTAGCATTCTGCATTCTGCAATTTGTAACAGCCTCCTCAGTCACTTTATCATGCATGATGCTTAGCCTAAGAGAGAAATAAAAAAAGAGAGATATTTTGATGTCCGCTGACAAGAATAATTTACGTCCTGTTCCCAGTTGTTATCTTTATGGTGTTTGTTTTTCTCTGTCTCCCCTTGTCCTGATATAGTTTTATGTCATCCAAATCAAGCGTGAGGACAGATTGCAAAGACTTCAGAGACAAAGTTGTGATTGAGGTCACTGTAAATAAACTTGACTTGACTTGTTTCATTAGGTGCACTGCAGACAGCTGGATACAGTAGTTAGCTGGATACAAATTTAAATGGCGGTCATGGCCCCACAGATGTTCAATGTGTGTTCGTGCGTGCTTGTATGTGTGTGTGTGAATTCTTTGTCCTGTGTCTGATGTGACTTGCGGCATAGCAGGGTACATTCTGTGAATCACACTGTCAAGACATTTTGTTCTTACATTTTGTCCTCATGCACTATCTCAATGATGAATGAAATGCATGGACAGTGATGAAAGTACATTTCTGTCCTTGACTCTAGAATATGTTATTATGGAGGGGGAGGGATATGTGTGTGTGTGTATGATTATCTTATATCTAAACAGTTTTTGAGTGATTTCAGAGGATCTTCTGAGACACAGTTATTTTCTCTCCTTCTCTTGCAGCCCTTGCAGCCCATAAATTCAATCCCTATCTCCTCCTAGACATGTGGCACAAATTGAATACTTGCTTTAAAAAAAGGTGTGGAAAAATGACTTTTCTGCTATTTCCTTCTGCTCCCATCTGTGCAGCTACTTTGTGGTGTTTGCATATGTCAAAGCTCCCAAAGATGGAGAGACAGAACCAATATAGTTGTGGATAACAGAAGAAGAAGAAGAAGAAGAAGAAGAAGAAGAAGAAGAAGAAGAAGAAGAAGAAGAAGAAGAAGAAGAAGAANTCATTTGGTTTCATCAGACTCTCACTGCAGACAGGCCAAGTCACTGCTGTCTTCTTATTGGGCTGCCGGTGGACATGCACTCAATGAACAGGGTTAGTGGGGCTTAACAGCGACTTCATTCCTGGTTTTGTAGACTCTCAATGACAGCGGCCAATTTAAATTGAGTAAAAATAAAAAGGGGGCTATTGGATGTATTGTAAAGATCATATTTTACTCCTTTATATCTGGCTAAACTGTTCTCTGGAGCTCCCTTTGTGCTTTCAGCACAACAGAAAATCAACACCATGAACAGCCCATCGAGTGTCGTCATGATCTTTGTTCATCATTTTTTCATCATTTGTCATATCACTTTTAATCAAATGGGGGAAATGATATCATTGGAGAAGCTCCTTGTGGACAGCACTAGAGCATATCCCACACTTAGAAGAGGGCTGAAGGGGGGTGCAAATGGATGAAATGTATTATTAATGACTGGTATATGAGATGGCAGCAGTGGAATGGTATATCGTTATCAGTGGGGGGTATGACTCATACTAATTACTAGCCAACACTGGGGTTGATGCTGAAATCCCCAACAGTGCAACATGATGCTTAACATGTGGAAATGCAGTGATAGTTAATCTCTGTCACATAGGGAGCTCCACCACAGCATTTCAAGGGTTGGGCAGCATGAAAGAACAGTAAACCAAAGTGGTGGGTAATTATTAAAACAATAACACAGATACGCATTCAATGGTTGGAAAAAATTGAATCAATAAAGACTTACATTCCCTTTTTGTTGATGTTTTCAGTACATTGTTGCTGATGCTGTTTGGCTGTGTTTGCACCAATCTTTCTAAAATGTCTTCACTTTGTTCATCTCCTTGTTCTCATTCAAAAATCAATGCCTTTCTTTTTGCCTTAATTGAGAGATTCAGTATGGACATATCTGTCTGAGGCAGATGCACCAAACAGCCTAAAGGTACCTCACTTTCCAAATAATCTATCATTTTGCTGCTGGTCAATGTACTGAGTAAAGGTGTAATTGCTCACACATTTCACCATTTTTTTCAACTTCGCACCTCTTTGATGACTTTTAAAACATGCTTTTAGTTGCTTGGCAAAAAGGATTCAAGGTTTATAGCTCATCTTTCTTTTTTAACTTCAAGTTTTAACATGTGCGATTGATTGTCTGCTTCTTTCTCTAGCATCAATCCGATTTTTTGATTGATACTTTGATACTTTAACCTAGAGTCAGATGTTTGCATCAGAAAAAATAGATATTGAGACTGGATTTGAACTTGTAAGGTTGACCCTAAAGCAAAAACAGTAAATGATGGTACAATCTGGGGACATAAAAATACAACAGGCCGCCCTTGTTGCAATTCTTGAATATTTAATCCTTAGGTCTGTGGATTGAGAGTACTTTGTCTTTATAGTATATGAAAAAATCAATTTCAATTTAACTGAGACAAACCACATCCTCTGATGAGGAGCATCGGCCTTTTCATGGGGAGATTGTTTTCTCACCTACTATTTCCAAGACCAGGGATGAACTTTGAACATTTAATAAGTCCTTAAAGCATTGAGACAAATGAAAAACCCAAACACCTACAGTGTCATTACCACTGGTGCTGATGATACTCTTGTGATATGACGGGAAGCTCCTGAAGAGCTCTTGCAGTGAGATTGTTTTCCTTACTTTTAATCCACCATTTGAGAGTAAAATGTTTAAATGCAGTGTCATGCATCATTTAGAGAACTGGAGTTGACTCGGACTCGGCTTTGAGGACTTGATGATTGGCTTGGACTTAAAAGTAGCTCTGCTGAAAAGATATATTCATTTTCCCAATAAAGTTAACCACTGATGACTAACACAATTTATTGTTCCTCTTTTTGAATGAATTATGTTCCATCTCACTGCATAATAGTTCTTGAATGTGCATTCACCTATAAATGACCACTAAATTACTGAATTAGTGCATTATAATCACTTTGTGAAAAACACCTGAACAGCAGTTTCTGGCCCCAAAATGGGTTATATAACAATTATGAGGCAAAGAGCTGCTTTTTGGCACTGTAAGGCATTTTATTCCTGTGCAGAATCTGTGCTAGGCACTCAATCAATAACCTAAGCAAGGAAAGACAGCCTTATAAAGTGACATATAAGGCCATTTCTCTGTGTGTGGACTGCAGAGAGGGTTTACAGAGGTGGTGTGACATCAGTATTGTGTGCAGGGCTTTGTGGACAGAACTAATGGCACTCTTTATTGATTGTGTGTGCTGTAATCTGTCAATCCAGACTTGTCCAGCTGCAGCAGAGGACCGGGGCTGCTCTGTTGGGTCATCTCCAGCCATCTGCTGTTCAAAACACCATGAGTGTATCCACAGCACATTACTGCACTCCCTCTAAAAGGATATCTGATCACAAATGAGCTATAATGGAACTAACATGAAAGAAAGTGAGAAATAGCTTTAGATACTACTAAACTACTGCAGTTGTACAAACAAGTGTGAGGTTTAATAAAGAAAATCAAATCTGACAATTTAAACTATATCCTCATTTCAGTTTTAAAACTTTTCTTGTGATAAATGAGCCACTCTGATCTGTAATCATGTAGGACTACAAAGTTTTGTTTACTGTTGAATTTTAATCAGTTAGTTTAACAAAAAAACATAAACCAATAAAAACTTTGATATCAATTTATCAGACAATAATGCCAAACTCTTGCTGATGACAGTTTTTCATTTAGAAGAATTTTCTTCTGCTTTGTTTTTCTTGATTGTAAGTTTAAAATATTTAGGTTTGGGGTTGTTGTGCACATAAAGCAAACAATATGAAGATCTCATTTTGACCTGATGGGCATATCTTAAAAATATATGAACTAAATAATTTATCAAATAATCAAAAAACAGTTCATAATAATAAAAGTTAGCCTGAACCCTAATAATATTCATATAAACTGTGAGTTTGATATGTGGTGAATCGATAACTCTTTATGAGAAAAAACTGCAGGGTGGAGACATATAAGTGCCCTCAGCGGCACCTTACTGTTCCCTGCACTTCATCAGCTTCACAACAACACCTGTGTCTAAATCCCACATGACTGAACTCACCAGTCACAACTCAGGAGTACCGAAGACCAAAGTGATAGATTCGCCAAATTACTCTGACACTTCTAAAGTACTGTAGCTGATAATATATTTAAATGTGGAAAATATGTAAATAATTAGTTGTGTAAACATAATTCTGTAAACATGTTTTGTGAATTTGTGAATTGATTTGACTTAACCTCTAAAAAATGTAATCTTACTAATATCAAACAACAAGCACACTGATATAAAAATAATACTTCTACATAAACATGAGCTAAACAGATGTTATTCACATGACTTATTACGCTTTTTTACAGTGCTGACCCATGTAAAAAGCTGAAAAACAAATCCAGAGCCCAGCTGGTGTTTGTCAATATCTTATTGATTGTTGTGGTGGGACTCACTTTTCCATGGATCAACAAGAGATTTTATATAACTCCATGTGGTTTCACTGGTCTGCCGCTGCCAGCTTGCTCACTCTGTGGGCCAGTCCAAAGCATTTAGTTTTTATTTTGGCATTTAGATCACTTTCTTACTTCTGTGTCTGTTTATATGTATATGTTCTCTCTCCCTGTCCCTATGGATGTCTCAGGCACTTTGGCTCTTAACTGCTCATTTGCTTTCTTTTTTCTCTCATCCCCCGTCGCACATCTTCTCTCTGGTGTCTCAGTGAGTGCCAGGCAGGGTTTCCCTGGAGTGACCTTGAGGGTAATGAGCTCCTGATCACGAGTCAGGAAACCCAGCATTCAACACCCACCCTACCAGCTCTCCTCCTCCACCCCCTCATCCCATGCAACACAAGAAAAAAAAAACTACACAGCTATCGTATGCTCAGCCCACAAAGAGAAATAGTATTGGAGAGGCAGGGCAGCAGGGCAGAGGTGCAGATGAAAAGAACCTAGAGAAAACTACTTCTTCAAGCTTTGATATACAACTACCAGACCTCCAAAGTAAGTGGATTTTTTTCTTTACTGGGTGCACACTTATTGATGCATGGGCTTTCGTGGGCTGGGTGTAATGTGATGGTGAGGTGAACAGCCAGAAAAGCATAAAAGTTTGGAGGCTGGAGTTGAGCAGTATTCTGGACGGAAGGACTTGGTAGTACAAATGGTGTGAAGGTCATTTTTTGGTTTTTCTCAGTGTGTACTGTATATGAGTGTATACTGGAGGGATGGGGTTTATATGTTTTCCAACATCAACTTTTGTTGAGTTCATATTGTTCTTAAATCCCACAGCAAGAAAACTTTGGATAAAGTTGGCCATGAAACAGTAAAGGTTTCTCTGGTGATTAAAACCATGTTTTGCATTTGTGCATTTTCCCTGATATTTCCCCTTATCAAAAATATGAAACAGTAAAACTAAAATGCTTTGGTAAACATGGTCCTAATCGCTTCTGTGTTGCTCTTTCCATTTTAAGCAGATTTGTCCCTGGGGCTGTTGATAATAAACATATGAAAACATAAGACTATTAAGCTTAAAATGCTGAGAATTATAACCACAGATGGGAAAGTGGCTTGTAGACATACTGGGTAAACAATTGAAAAGTCCCAATAATCCAGAACCCATAGGCTATGGACTGTGATGTTAAATCATTAATGGAACAGTTTCCTCAGTGATTAGACTTAAAACATCCATATGTTTTCTTTATTATTGCTATCAACTAAATATATGCAAGCCCAATTAAGTATGTCTATGCATGTGTGCTGGTTTAAGTGGGACAGTTTTTCCCAGGATGTTGTAATTTGGGTCAGGCCTGACTGGAATGACAAACCCCGAGTTGCTGTATTGTATCAGCGCTATGTGGTCCTGCAGACCTTCTGCTTGCGTTGCCATGGCTTTCTTCAGCCCTGGTATAGCAACCCGAGTCAGACCAAACAGTGTTCCTCTCTGTGTTATGGGCATTCCTGCGGTGGACAAAAGCTTTCCCCGGCTCATTCTTGCTCGAAATGAGGTGTCCGCTTCATTTCTTTAGAATCAACACATGGTGTGGTCCCAATGAAAGAGCTGGGGGAGATTAAACATGAGGTGGAGATGAGCTTGAGAAACCAGCTTTGGTCCGTAGGAAGTCAGAATACAATGTGGATTAAGCTGGATGACAGCCAGCAAGGCCATACTCATAAAACTTCTTCATTTCTAAATAGTTTCTGGCATTTTCCTTCCAAGATGGCCACTTGGAGGCCTTTCAGAGACATTTTACACATTTTGCCCTTTTCTCTTGTTAAATGCTTGCCCCACAGACTTCACCACGTGATCAATGCCTATATGTCAAGACTAAACACAAAGCCAGTTCATTTCCTTCTGTGTCCTCACAAATGCTTTGACGAGACTGTTCTCCATGGAGGGGAGCTGGAGCAATAAGGCATAGAATTGCACTGTTAGGGCCCTGAGAAGTCCGCTCCAGGGGGGAGGGAAGTGCAGTGAATGGAGCCAATTCTGGTCTATAGGGCACAAGTAAGTGAGAGAGAAGGAGACAGAGAGAGTAGGGGGATGAGGACATACACAAAGATCCTCACATTGAAGTGGTTGGTTTATTCTTGTGGGGTACGCACTGACCCCTCACATGTGGGATGAACAGAATGAGCCTTGATGGGGTCCAGAGGGCCTCCAAAGAAAGAGAGGACAGGATAAAGAGAGGAATAGAAGAAAAGAGGAGGGAAAGGATGCCAGGAGAGAGGCCTGTCAAGGAATGATCCTTCACTGCATCCACTTCTAGATGTCATAGCGCAAAAAGTAGCAAGAAAGTAGAGCTGGAAAGTCTAATGGCATTTATCATAACCTGGGACTTATTTTCATGGTATTCATTCATCTTTATTATTCTTACTGCTGACGTTGTACTCATAAGGTAAATTGCTGAGATCTGGGAACAAGGTGACATTATTAAGATTAAGAAACCTGAGGTAAACAGCACGTATCTCATCAGGCTAAATCTTTCTCTCCTGATTTGTCTGTGTACATACTTTGTGGTAGAAAAGTTGCTATGTCCCCAAAGCTTAACAATATGTTATTATAACATAAAAATAATGACCCAAACTAACCAAATAGTTGTAAGAAAGTGGACTTATTCTTTAACTACAATCTCCTAGGAGATGCAGAGGCATTCAAAATCACACTGCCTGAGTTGGCCACTGAAAGTTTAGCCAGTGTTTTATTCAGCTGTGGTCATGAGCTGTGACTGCAAGGGTCCTGGACTCCTGAGGCTGTTGGGTTAATAGTCATGTGTGGAGCAGACATTCTCATGGAGACGTCAAGCTAAGCAGCTATCTCATTACAGGGAAGGCTGAGACAATCAAAAGCTGTCCGGAAAACCTCTAAGCTGGCGATGAGACAATGTTCCTCTTGTGTGGTGTTGGTCTCCATTGTCCGAGGGAGCCCATTGACGGCGCTACTAATGCCTTTTGTAGTGGAATTCAAATGCACAAGTCGGATGTGTGTGTGGGAGTTTGTGTGTGTGTGTGTGTGTCTGTAGGTAGGTGTGCAAGTGTTGTGGCATGCTGTGAATCTCTCAATTTCTTTTTGATTAGTCAGACTTCTACTGTGTAGCTTTGCATCTTAAAAAAGGTGTGTACATTTTTAGCAATTCCACTTTTTCAGTGGAAAAACAAATATCTAATTGTGACCCGCATCTCAGCGCTCTGCTGTCGGCTTGATCTGTTGATTGAACCTCAGAGAGCTAATGATACCCCGAGGCTTCCCACTGTAATCAGTCAGCTCATTAGTGTCCCACTCTGTCACACAGCCGCCCACACACATGTCCACACATGGACAAACACACACAAACTGTCCCCAGGCCTGATAGTATATGAAAGAAGCAAGGGCAAAGATCACAGTTTGGTACTGTACCTACTGAAAAGCAAACAGATTTTTAATTTGATGCATTTGGTTGTATTTTGGTACTGCTCTGTGGGACATACATACATTTCAATGACCATATCAATGATTCTGTGATTTTTAGCCTAATTAGTACAAAGCACTGCATTATGAGCATGTTGATTAATCAATTAATGTTTTGGACATTTTGAAGTATTTTGTCGCCCATTTCAGGCATTCATTTTGAGATATGACAATCTTTAAGTGTTGTCTTTAAACTAAACCTCCATCGTAGTGAACTTTAGGTCTGCATTTTTGGCCCATTTCATTTCATTGTTGTTGTTGTGTGTTGAGAATTCCAGCACTCAATCAATTAACTCAATGAATGACAATGATGATTTAACACGCAACATAAGCACATCTTAGGAGTGTGCCTAATTGATTTTCATATGTTGCAGAATTGATTGGAATTCACTTGCTGTCTTGAATAGAGGTAAACAAACAATGACAAAGCTATTATTTTAATGCATTGACTGAATAATGATCAGCAAAGAGTCACATAATCCACAGTCATATTTTTTTGGCCATTCAGGGCTTGTGCAACAAGCAATAAACATTTAATCACCATGTAAGCTTTAGATGGCTAAAATGTTAGCAAACAGTTAGCTGTTTGCACTTAGAGCAGACAGGGAGGAGCATTAGCATTCATTTGGAGTCTTGTTTGTGTCTGCCAGACAAAGTCCAATAGCCACTCTCTATCTGTTCTCTTTCAGCACAATATTCACTAGTTAGTTGATAACTTTGCTGTTTGTTACTCAGGATGTAGTGTAAGGTCAGTTTTTGTCTGGAAAAAATTGATGAAAGTAATGAGAATGAGATGAAATAGTGATGTTGTGGGATGTAAAACCAGTACAATGAGTATGGAAACTAAAAAGCTCTATGTCTAAAGTCTCTGTGGGTTGTTCTTTATTAGTGACTTTTGCCACACATATAGTAGTTATTTGACTTACTGTGAATATAAAAATACTGAATAGAGCAGTTTTAGATATACAGCATTTTCTTTAATGCCAATTAGTTATTGCAAGAGCAGCTTAAATTGTTCTTGGAAGCTTTGGACATAGATGCCGTTGTGCATCCTTAGCAATGTTATATGGGGAATACAAGTCCTAGAGTGCTCCCCTACCTCTAGTTTGTGTGTGTACAGACTTCTGAGTGTGAAGCACAGGGGAGTGTGTAGTGTTTGTGTTCATCTAATGAACTGAGGGACGATCCTGTCCCTGTCACGCACCATATTATCAGAGGAAGGCTCAAAATTCAGTCAGACAAAGTGTTGGACAAACAATACTGATTTATATGAAGATGCATTGTATGACTGCATATGAAAAAAACATAATAATGTGCACTTGGTCATTCTTCTGTGAATGCTTGCTTTGTTGATGATAAGAAATAAAAGTAAGTTACATGGTATCAACTTGAAAACTTTCTCAGGACCTTGTTAAATGGCTGAGAGGTAAACCCAGAGGAGACTATTAAATAACAGCCAATACATCACTAAAGTTCCACCTAAATGCTGTAATCTATTGGCTCAATCAATACAATCTCATTTTATTTAGAGTCACTCTTTGGGTGCTTTGTAGCCAAGTGGATTCAACCTGGCCAATAGAGTTATTAGTGATATTAGAATCATTTCTATAGAAAGAATTTGATGCTTGTGAGGCATAAACATTGTTAAAAAAAAGAAAAAAAGCTGCAGAAAGCATTTAGACCCAGGCAGTAGCAGGTTGCTCTTACTCACAGGGATGCAAGGATTTGTTCTGATGTGGCCCCTGATGTTAAATGGAAAGTTAAATTGATCGTGAGCATCACTGTGGAACACTATCTGCCACTTAGTGTCTCTATTCCAATCCCACTGCTAATTGGATTGCTAATGGTTATGTTGCACAGGAGTGACAAACTCCGCTGATTAGAAGGGTTTGCATAGTTTATCATGAAATTCAATCAAGTGCATGAAAAAAGTTCTTTAATATAACTCTCTTCAACTGATTCAATGGAGTGAGCGATTTCTTTAAAAAAAGATCTCTTAAAAAAATCTCTCTTCCTTTTTGTAGATTTTTTTTTTATCAAGCTAAACAGTGGTTACTAGGCAGCTTGAAGGGCAAAATCTTCAATACTAAAATAATTTTAAACAGTTTATACAGCCTCCTAATGCCAAAGGGGGTGTCTAATCCTTGGTTAAATCTCAGCAGGTTTTAATCTGGCCTAGTGGAGAGTTTCTGCAGCTCTGGGTTGTCTCCCTATTCCTCCCTCAAGGCACTGCATTCTGAAGAAAGTATGATTTGGAAATTTAAACACCTAAGATGGCTGAGGAGAATTAGACAGGCCCACTCTATGGCTGCGAACACCAATGATCATGTTTTATGTCCACCCACCAATAAGTGATTTAAAAACCCAGATCAGTAAAGGTGGGGGTGCTTTCAACAATGCCCAAGGGAAGGAAATGCTCTGTCAGACACTTGCAACTTGCCCTAAATACCCTAAAATGTGTGTGCACGTCACAGTTGTTCCTTTAGTTGTAGTAATGCTGTAATGCATTCTGAATCTTTAGCTTGAGAGTTAAAAGTTTCATCCTCACAGAGTCAAAAGGAGAAGGAGGAGAGAAAGAAGAGAGTCCAGCGGGAGAAAGGCGAGAGAGAATCATTAGTCATGCATTAGTATTCCTTCCACAGATTGTGCTGTGAGACAGCCGGTCTGTCCAAACAAACAACCAGCAGAGGGGGGATGCCTCATTATATCTTCCCCTCTTTTTTCTCACTTGGAGTTCACATTCCATCTGACCATAAACACCAGGCCGAGGCTGTGGTCTTGCCCTCTGTCTCAGCTGGAGTTTAGGGATGTTAGCAGGGCAAGTAAAGCAACAGTTCACATGCTGTTCAGTACATGACAGGGACAGTACAATACAAGGCGGCATCCTAGGAAAAGAAGACAAAAGCGCAATGTGAATTCATATTGTTCAGTCCTGTGGGCATTTAAGGCTGACGCCCTCTACAGCTTGATGTATTGTCTGGTCAAAGAGGCATCTTTTCACCTCCAGACACTCACTCTTCACACTCCTGCCACCTTCCATTCTCAACAGTTTATCCCAGAAAGTTGCCAGGGATCCCGGAAGGAAGCTATTGCACTAAACTGGCACACAAACTTAAGCTGTTGTTTGCCAAGAAGTTGGAAAGCTATCTCTGAATTTCTGACACTAGCTGTGCTTCCATTACAACTGTGTTCAAGTTTTAAAAATGTTTATCACAGCATTAAAAATGTTTGGGTAGGAGTTCTTCCTGGACTCAAACTGAGTTTGTCTGAGGTGCTCTTTGGATATGGATACATTTAGATATTGAAAAAAATCTATGTCAAAACAATTGAAATGCTTTTATTGTCATGGTCATACAAGATCTTTAACTCTGACATGTTTCTTCAACAAGCTGATCTTACTGAACATCTGGCCTTTATTACTAAAAACAAACATTTTTTGTCTTCACTACAGCTTTGATGAATAGTGTGCGCCAAAACAACGCCATCTGCTGGATTTTGTAAATCTTCACGCCACGTCACCATGCCCAAGTGAAGTGGAGGTTCCTATTGGTGTCTTTTGAGATCTGTTTGATCATTGGTTGGAAAAATTCGGATAGGAATAGGAGAAAGAAGATCCTTACAATGTTGTGAATAGGGAATGCTGAATGAAAAAAAACAACATTCATAATGGGGAAAACATGAAAGGAGAAGGTGTGAAATTTGCAGAGCAGAATAAACAGATGAACACGTCCTTATGAAATGCAAAAAGCATGAAAGGGAAAGAGTGGAATTAAACAGGAATATAGAGAAGGCAAAAGTGTTTAGCATCAGAGGAATCTTGAGCAGATCATCAAAAGATAAGATCATCAGATATGTGTTTGAGTTTTTGAAAGCAACAGAATTTGATAAAAGGATTTGAGTTTGCTTTTTATATACACCTATTAGTCTGTGAGTCCTGGCAGTGATCGTTTCAAACCAAATGCAGTGACATAGTCTGCTACCACTGTAGAAAGATGAACAGGAAGAGGAGGAAGAGATCTGTTTGACTCCCTGGTGAAGGCCTTATGCCAAATGTGTCAGAGGTCATTTAAAAGGTATAATATGATCATGCAATGACAAGAAAGGCATTTGAATTGTTTAGTGTTTTGAAGTTTATCTTTGTGTGTTGGTATCAACTAAGTGAAAATATTCATGTGGAGACAACAAGATTATAAGATTAAGGAAGCACGAGTAACTCTGTTACATTAAGATATTTCTGTGTTGCGGCCCATCTAAGATGGCATTTGTGTTTTTTTTAATGCAATAAATGTTGTCCTCTGTTCTACTTGTTCCATTTGGTTTTGTAACATGCACAAGGACTCTTTGGAGTTGAACTGGGAAATTATATATGCCCAAGACAATCCTGCTCTTTGGCACAAAACATATTCACCGTTTCAGTGTCCATTCAGGTCTTTTTTTTTTAATAGGGAGATAAAAACTTACCAGGCCTTGGATGCCAGATGCCCACCTCTATTCTTCCCAAAAAAGAATAGAGCAATATCTTAAAGCTTGTCCCTGGGGAGGTACCATAACACGTACATTAAAGTACTCTTTCTTGCAAGTCAGATTTTGAACACCTGCCCAGGTGACCTTTAAATATAATCATTTGGGAACACTGAAAACCTAATTTGAATAGCCAATTTCTCCTCTGTTGAAGACCTTAATCGCTCTTGTCTTGCACTCTTGAGAATCAGAAGAGCAACTCGGTGCCACGGTAATGACACAATCCCTCACCAGCTTCTCACCCACTCACTGCTCCATGTGGTCAAGTTGAAAGCAGCAGAGTACAAATGATTTCTTTTTTTTCTTTGGACCACCAGGTGCCCCATTCTATGCCCTGCCTTAACCAACTTTAATAACATGACATTTAATAACCTTTTTACCTTTATGTCAGGCTAAATGGGCCCACATTTGTAGACAGAAAGTATCAGGAACTCCTTTGTACTTTTTATGGTGGATCAAAAGGTACAAAAGGTAGATCAAGAGGACCCATTAATTCAAAATCTGGAATGTAGCACTGATTTATTTTGTCATACAAAAGAAAAGGGGATCAAAATTGATATAAGCTGACATTCTGTCTTTACTGTGCATTTGTAATGTTTCCCCACTCATTTATTTACGTGTTCCTTTAAATTTCAACTCAGCTTCATGTTTGCATGATGCATTAACTGTCAAAAAGAAACTAATTATGTGTCAGGAGAAGTACATTTTTCCACACTAAAAAATACTTGATATGTCTTTAGACTGCCTATGCTCTGCAGAGACAGCCAGCTCTGCACTTAATATAAAGAGTCAAACATATGTCAGTTTTGCATATTTGCTCTCTTTTCTCACACAAGGGGAAACTACCTTGACTGCAGTGGCTTGTGTAACACAAATTAATGTAAAAGAGGGTGTCAATGGAGGCAGAAGCCCCACCACATACTGCAGTGCTGTTACACGAGGACTCTATGTCTCCTCTGACTGTTCTAATGCTCACTGGCAAGTTGAAAGGTCATGTTCAGTGCCCAGGGCCATAACTGTAGGCAAGAGCCACTACCCCCCACTATTCACACTCCTACTGCTTCCACCCTTTAACCCTGCGCCTGGCCACAGAGCTAGCAGAGCAGAGCTAGTGTCATAGAAGGACTGCTGGCATTTGCACAGCCACTCTTTTTTTTTTTTTTTTGAATGGGAATGACTGAATGTGTCCATGCAGCAAAATTGACTCCCTTATTTATTTGTAAATTGTGCAACATATAGTACAGCCACATTTATGGTGTGTGTTTTGTGCAGATAAATGTAGACAAAGACAGCAGCGGGTACACAGAAAATGTGGTGGGCTGCGTTTCTGATGCATAGAAATAGCTTACTGCAGAGCCTGGATGATGGTGAATAGGATAAATATGTGAGGTGGACTTTAGTACATATTACATTGTGTATCTGAGCAAAGAGACTAAATGAGTCTGGTTTGGGCTACATTTTGAAAGTGGGGAAAATCTGGAACATTTTTGTTCCTCATTATCCTACTGTGGGTACCTTGAAAAACAACTTAGCATGTCCAATTTTTTAACACCACTGCAGCAGATAACACAGTAAATGAACAAGCTGTATTGTGTTTCAAATATAAATAGTTGGAATAGAAATTTCAGCAAAATGCACTTGTTTTAACAAATAACCCAACAAAAGATTCCAAGAGTTTCACACAGACCTCTTTAGCTGAAGAATCTGTGGTGAAGTTCAGTGACGTCCATCGGCCAGAGACATCAATGCAACTGCAGACAAACAAACTGCAGCCAATTTTATTGTGGAATAAATTAGGCGGTGTGGATGCTGTGTATTGAATTCCCATCAGCCTCTGCAGCTGACGTCAGAGGACCTCAGGCGATGAATCTCTGTGGTGCTGCACGTGCCCTCCTCGGTGACTGCTCTCCACTTAAAACTCCAACTCTCAAACACATGCACATGCACACACACCTTGGTTTTCTCCTGGGACCTGGATGCCAATTACATGCCAATTACTATCTTTTTTTTCCTTTCTGTTTTTCTCATTTCAAGTCAAGGACATCACATGTAAAAAGTTATTTACATGTTTATTAAGTTTGGTGTTAAGGCAAGATTTCTGTGGACTCTCTGGGAAAACAGGTGTTCAATTAATTTCCAACCAGCTGGTATCACAGATATTTCAAAACTGAATGCTTATGTTCTTCAGAATTAAAATAGACATCCAGATTGTACATCATCCATGTTTGTTGATCTAATGAATTTTAGCCCCAGATCAGCACTTTGCTCTGGAAAGTGAGGCTAGGCCCTATAAAGAATCGACTGAGTGTTTCCAAACTCTACAGGTTATAGTCTGGGCTTTATCTCTGTCCAGGAAACTTAGCAGTGGAAGACAGTGCTAGATGAAAGCAATGCGCCATGTTAGCCTCCCAATCCCATCTCCTCATGCCAAATGGCCCCAAAGACAATGCAATAAAAGTGAAGGATTTGCTTCGGCCAAAAGTCACGTCCTTGACAGATCAGGGATGTCCAATCTTCCTCTGTCCACCATCCTCAGTAAATAACTTTCCCCCTGCTTCCTCGATGGCTGGAAATAAGACTGTCACTGGGTCCAGGAATATAGTGAATCTAGTCTGTGGCAAGCAATGTTTGATTCATTGAGGGTCACACAGAGCCCAGCAGAGTAGGAGTTGAGTGACACTATCATTGCAAACTGGAGTAAACAAGTTAAAAATAGCAGTCTTTCTCTGTCGTGGAAGAAATGGCTATTTCTCTTAAAATCTTGCATACAAAATAAATCGACTATTACATACTAACCACAAAAACAGCAACAATGCAATGCAAAAAGTTTGAGGATACCTTTCTGATATAGCCTTGTGGCTCTTTCCATCCTAATTATGTTTAATTCTGATGTAAAGGAAAACATTAATAAAACAAAATATATTTCCTCTTCTATGTCTCAGTTTATATAAATGATCATAAACATATTGTGCAAAAAAATTTCAACAGCAGAAAGTCGAATTTAAAGTTTTTTGGCCACTTAGTGAAAGCAGAACAAGCTATAAATGGTTAATAAACTTTTTTTGTGTGCCGCATGGTGCAGGGTTAGTTGCATGCAACTGATTAATTGGAGTTTCTTAGCTTGAAAATAGGTGCTGACTGAAAATGACAATTATAAGAACTAAAATAGTAAAGTTACAGGCTGTAAAACTAAAACAATGGGCTTACAAACGGTAACCGTACTGTATAGCTAACATTAGAGCTAGAGCTATAGGTACAACTACAGACTCAGGTTAGTTACAAATTTAGTAGTAAATCATAAACAGTTAGAAAAGTAAATAATGTCTCCTAAATGCTTTACTTCCTTCCAATACAAAAATACTCAAATCAGTTAAAATGACCAACTTAAGCAAATATTTGTGAAATATTCACAGATAAAAGTGCACCTTTACAGAAACTATATTTACTGATTTTTGTTTGAGGAAGACAAACAGTTACTGATGTAATGTCTCATAGTATCTTCCTGTTTTGACACCATATTCTCTGAGAAACAGAAGTAGAGTTTTGACATGCTTGAGACCAGTTTGCAGTCGATGGATATTTCACGCTTGTTTCACTGAATGAATTTTGATGGGCTGCTGTGGTCCAGTCGTCTTTAACAGTCCCGACAAGCCTTTGTTCTTTCCCTGTTTTCATGTCTGATCCCCAACAGCCCGCAGGGGAAGCTCTGTCAGCCTCGCGCTCCGAAAGCCCTTCTGTTTGATCAACTTCTAACATATTTGAACAATTTAGGCAGGGGATGAGTGCAGGTAATTCAAAGCCTGCCAAAAAGAGTGTTTTGGGGAGATGAGAGGACACGGGAAGTTCACAAGAAGTAGCAGAGAAACTCGGCTTTCTCATTTCTGCGCTGCATCATACTCTAAAACTACCCATCAACATGGATGATATTTTCAAATGAAACCTTAATACTGCTGACATCTTCCATCTACCGAAACCCATTTGAAATGATCCTATCTTCCCCAAAAAACCATCTCTACCCTTTCTCTGCTTCCCTTTCCTCAGGCAATAACTTATTTCACCCAGTAGAGGCCAGTGTGTAGTTGATGAGGTCATCCACTCGATATGACAGCTACACTGCAAAAAAGGCCTTTGAAACACCTTCACATGGAGATCACAGTGAAGGGGTGGGGGTGCATAGATATCATTTAGTGCAGCCTAAGCCCAGAGAATCACTGTGAGGAAATCAATGGGACATCGAGCAGAAGGAAACAAAGACACACATACAGTTTGACAGTCAGACAAGGTAAACGTTAAGGCCATGTCTGCTATTGTTTGAAGTAGAAAAACACACACAGAGAATGGAAGAGAAAATAACTGTTCAATATATCTTTGAATGGATGCTGATTGTGAGTCCCATTAAATACAAGCACTGCAACAGAGTGCAGATGAGAGGTCAGGGCCATTATGGATACAAGATAATAAGAGCCCAAAAGAAACCAGTATCATCATCAAAATGGTTTCATACTTCCAATATCTGCCTCTCACTGAGAACAGACTGCTTTTGACTTTGCTGAAATACTCATATTCCAGTTTGCTATCCCCACATGGACAAGAAAAGTAGGAGTGGGAAATTTTAATCAATGTTTAGCACCGAAATCTAATTTGAAGCATTCACTTTACAACTATATATATAAAAAAAAGTAATAATTTAGTGATCTAAGGGAAGCTGTAGAAGACTTAAGTTAACAGTGTGAATTTGCTGAAAAAGTCAACAGCTAGGAGTTACCAGTTCAGTTTTGATCTTTTATTAATGAAGCTGTGCAATTTAGTTTTTAGAGGTGTGAGCCTGCAGAAAGTTTTCGAAATTTTAACAGATTTTGCTCTTTTCTCTGAGGCAGATTCCCCTGAAATGTGTTGAAAAAAGAGAGTAAAAAACTTTGAATAAGTTAGTCTGCATTAGAATGAAATGAAAATTTCTCCCCAGACTAGTAGATTTCTCCACTTAATTTTACAAAAGAGCTTTACACTTTTAAAATAACGATTTAAAGTACTTATCAGTGTGTTCTGCATGACATCATATCTCAAGCAATTTTCCAGCAGAGCAAGTGTCAATATGTATAATATGTACCATATTCAGCCATAAACTTTAAGAAATGTGCAAAGATACAGTATAAACAAAAACTCAACTGAGACTCTAGGTTCACCTGAATTCTTTCTAGCTATCTTTAAGCTTCAGACAGGCTGCTGAGGGTATTTGAGGTGGAAAAACTGCAGGGAGGAACAAATCCCTGACCAAAGCAGCAAAGAAACACCGTTATTGAACGCTGCACCTAAAACTCTCATCTCTCGGTGGGGTGTCCACCTGGGAGCAAAGTGTGAGTGAATATTAATCAACCAAACATTTCAAACTAGAGATGGAAATCGAACAGAGAGTTTGGACATGTGCATAATAATTAACAGTGAATTTACACCTGCCTCCAGCATGTTGGACACATGTGGTGCCAATTGAAGGGTCCTTGAGTGGTGTCCTTGAAAGAAAATAGTTGAAAATGACCACTAATGATTGCTTTCTACCAAATCACACAAGTTAGTGATTAAAAAGCGTAAACTCGCTCGGTTGCAGTCATCCCTGAAATTGGACGGATATACGAGATAATACAGCGACTCTAGGCTGTAGAGACCAACTATTATTGTCATTTTAAAATCAATAGGCTTTTTTCCAGGCCTGGCTTGTGGGGTCCTTGACTGGTTGAGGGTGTGTGGCGTGCGTCTTGCAGATGCTGAACTGTATTTCTCTCCACCGCTGCTGTGTGTGATCTGAGGTAAGCCTCAGCCTGGAGGGAAATTTACTACTGTTTGCCTTTGTGAAGCTTTCGTAATCTGCAGTCGAGCTTTGTTCCACTGCCACACAGGATACGAGGGAACCAGTGGGGCTCTGGTGCTTCAGTGAAACAAAGAAGCCATCTTTTGTTAGTCAACATCAGACACCTTATAGACCTGTGCTCTTGATACATATTTGAAGAAGGTATGAAGAAAAAAAACAACATAAAAAGCACCTCTGCTTCACACTATCTGGGCTCAGGAGAGAATCAGTTTAGATGTGATAGGTAAATATATATATGTTACATATACTGTATTCTATATATAAGCTTCAGTAGCTTTTTCAAAAGAATGACACTTATATTGTAAACATGGTGGTACATTTCTACAAAATGACGAGAAGAACTGTCAAAGCTGTCCACCACAATTTGTTTTATTAAATTGAAAAAACACAATCCCGCCTCGACTTTTTTTTTCAGTTATTGTCGTGTATCGATGTCACACAGTCAAAACTTCTCATCTCGTGTCTTGGTGACAGCACAGTTTAGCGTGCCTCACGAGCTAATGTTGCCACCGCTGTCACTGCGGCTTCCCTCAAGATGTCTGAGATCTGCAGACTGAATGTGAGGAGGAGGAGGCGGGAGAAGAACACTAATGAATCCTTTGACAGCTTCACTCACATCTTCTCTCGACTCGCATGAAGCACAGTGCAATACTCCAGTTGGTAAAACAGGAATACCAAATGAACTCAAATGTATAAAAGTAAATTATTCCATCTTTGACTTTGAGTACAAACAACAACATGGGCAACGATAACAGAAAATAACCCCCTGCTGCTTCACATTACCCACACATTCAATGTAATTTTCGACAAAACTTGATGCATAAACCTGTTTAATCTGTCTGTCTAGCAGAATCTAGCAGGTACTGTACTGTGATGTGTTTTGGATAAAAGTATCCACCACATGAGGCGATGTTATGCTCTGACTACAGAGCAGCACATTCAGTATCCTGCATCCACAGCTCATTGCCACTTGTATATTTCAAACCACTGACCTTGATGCTCCATTGTACTTTATTACATGAGGAGCAATGGTTTTAATTGACATAGATCGTCAGGACATGTGAGATCACTCTGCAGAACACCTTTTACTTTTCCATTTACAGACATCTCACTGACAGAAAAGTCTGTTTTGTGATACTACTTTTTCTTCTTATCAACTGAAAGTATTGAGATATTCCCTGAATGGCATCTATTTTATTTGATCTATTGAGCGATACTTTGATTTTACACTCTCACTTTTGTACAATAAAACGACTACATGTACTTAACTGTCCAAGGTTTTAGGATGGTTTTGTGGGCTGGGTCATGCTCTCATATAGAATGGAATTTTCTGTTTTCTTTATCCGTCTGGAAGCAAAGTAGGTTGGTGAAATAAACAACTTTTCAGAGAGTTTTTAGCAAGTACAAATCTGTAACATTGGATTTTGCTCTTATTAAATAATGAAAGCTTCTGTTTGCTGCTATACATAGTTGCTCTCTGTATAGCAATAGATGTTCCAGACAGGATTTTGGTTTCTTTAAAATGAATGAAAGATGGTCTGAGCAGAAGTGGACCACCTGTGGAAAGTCAAACTTTGGCAGAAAAAACGCAAAAGAAATCCTCAGCACCTATGATAAAAAACAACAAAATTGATATTGTTATCCACTGTATTACTCTTACAGTACACACTCTCAGTCTGGTGTTAATCTTTGTCCTATACTCTGCTGTAGGACATGTTGCACCACCATAATGCAGTGTATGTGAGAAGCTGTGTGGGATTACAGGTACCTTTAGGCTTTATCTCTCTACCAGCAGCTATAGTCGTGCTTCCTCTCAGCCTCGCAGTGTGACGCCTGGTTTTGGGGAAGTGGGTGGGAAACCTCTGTGGGGAAATGTTGGTATGTGTGTAGGTGGTAGATGTAAGTTATCTGAGTCGAGAATCACGGTTATATCCAGGGGATGAGCAATATCTTCTATCTAGTGTGTAGCATACAATATGTAGTTGTGTACTGAATTTGAGTCTTGTACTGTAGTGGCATACCAAGCCTTCAGCGTGATGTCTTAAAGGGTATTTCCAGTCATAATCAGTGTTTGTCTCTGAAATCATGTCACCTATGATCAGTTCATCTCATACCATCCACACACCCAACTGCAGCATGTGGACGTTTATATTCAGTTGTGTTCAAGAATTGATCAAGCAGAGACAAACATGACTGGAAATGCCCTTTAGTACTCCTCAGCCACTAGGGGGGTCTAAAATCAGATTATCCCTGGGTTTATTTTACTACAACTTAAATTCAACAATGCACTTCGTGATTTGTGCCTTTACAATGTCCCACAATTCCTTCTTCTCAATTTATTTAAAACTGAGGTGGAGAATGTTTGAGAATCTAGCGCCTTGTCAAGTTTTAGAAATAATTTGGGGTTGGTTTGACAAAATTTGAAACTCAAATTTTGGGTTTAATACTACTACTGTACTGAGGGAGCTATGTTATGAATTTTGAGTAGGAGATAATCTCAAAGGTAGTGACACATAATTTATGCATGTCCACTTTGCATAAAAATGAGATGTGTATGACAGAGGGTTTTTTTTCATGCGAAAACATATTTTGTGCAGAAAAAGTAAAAAAAACAAAACTTTTTTCCTCCATGAATGCTTTGATGTGACTCAACGGTCGATCACATACAAATATTGAAGTCACACAGTTGGATGGCCATGCAGACTTTGAAGCAGGAGAAAGTCTCTCAACATCACACACAGTTAAAATTTTATTGATTTGGTAGAAGTGCTTTCATTTTGGTAGGACCACATCATCAGAGTCAAACTTCTCTGTCCTGCTC
This sequence comes from Rastrelliger brachysoma, assembly GCA_024605115.1. Taxonomy (NCBI): domain Eukaryota; kingdom Metazoa; phylum Chordata; class Actinopteri; order Scombriformes; family Scombridae; genus Rastrelliger; species Rastrelliger brachysoma. The sequence goes on from JANJYP010156220.1 coordinate 21,237, forward strand.
TGACAGCACAGATTCCGTGTGTGAAAAACCTTCATCGATGCTGAAACCTGAGATCAGTGTTAACTACATGTGAAAAAGTTATCTTCTGAAAGTCAACTTTTCAGTTTCTTATTTCATCATGACCAGACATGATACTTATCTCAAAGATGTGAACAGGACCACTCTATTATATGTTTGAGAAAGTTGGACTTGGGGACTGACAAGGAAGAAGAGCATTCATTGGTATTTTGGCAAAATCAGTAATGTTTGAAGGATACTGAGCATATGGATGGACAGCTGAAAGTAGGTCTGCTCTCAGTTTCTGAGAAGTGAGGGTGTTTGCCTTCCTTACCATCTAAGTGTAACACAGACTAGTCTCTTTTATAAAAAAAAAAGGGTTTAAAAACCTTTCTATAAAGCCTTTTTTATCTTAACTCTTTTTCACCTTAACTATTTCCTTTTAATGTTGTGTATTCAATGTCACTCAATACTGTAGCACTCAGAGTTTCACTATGAATAAAACAAATGAAACACATTTATTAATTTATTTTATAAAATAACAAATCTTACATACTAAATCCTCAAGCCAAACTGACAACACTAATTCGTGTCACTGACTGACTCAAAGTGTCATTGTCAGAGCAATAGTGAGATAAAATAAATGACCTCCTGGGTAAAAGCTCACTGACAGACCAGGAAATCCACAGAAACAATTATAATAACATCTTTGTTTTGGCCTAGTTTTGCTGTGAATGAAATAATTGTAACCAACTGTTTCAGTCTCGATTCAAACTACAAGAAGCTAGAAGTTTAACTTTATGAATAATCATGCAATTGCTTAACTTAAAACATAAAACTAGTAAGTGATAACAAATGTGGGTATGATGTGAATCTGGAAAGTAGGGAAAACTAACCAACAAGAGAAAAAGACTTTTTACAGCTGTGTGATGAATGTTTGATATTCAGAAGAGCCATTTTGTTAGAGTTTCATTGCAGCATCCAGGAAGCAAGTGATGCAGGAATTAATGTATGTTCACTGACTTTAATTATGTGCACTGAGGACTCACTGACGTGAAATTAAATCAATTAAATATACCCTGATGTAGTTGAAACAAACCTGTAGATTATGTTGAACTTCAAAAATCAAACCGTTATTCATATTTAGCATTTTACTGTTTTATTCATGGGTGAGTCGTGACTGGCGGGAGTCTCTGCAGCAGCATTATTTTGCCTTAATCCACTGCACATTAAGTGCATTCTCCCTTTCAAGAAGTCTGTGATTTCTGAGCTCTTTAATAAGCTGTCACTGTCACTGCCTTTCCACTTCGAAATGTGAACTTGCACAGTCTGTTTACAAGCAAAATTAAATGAACAGAGATTCACTCAAGTGGACAGGAATACAAATTCTCCATATATTTCTCTGCTAATAGATAAAATAAGAAGTGGAAAAGGGAACAGATAGAGGGAGGGAGGCAGACAGGATGGGGGGAAAAAAAGAAAAGAGGAAGGATGGCTTAATCAAAAGGCGGACAAAACTGCCCACGCTGTGTGCAAAGGCTTTCTCATCCAGCATACTTTAATGAACAAGTGACTCAAGGTGCTTTCAGTGGATGCCTGAGAGGACCACACACATACAAACACACACTTACACACACACACACACACACACACATAAAGATAAATACTGTCTATTCAATTAGACAGATACCTCTAAATTGGCGCTTTTAGAGTATAGGGAAGAGTGGGAGTGAGTGTCTGAGAGAAGAGAGAGGGAGGCGGTGACTGCTGATGTTAACAGTGTGGGGGCTTGAGGGATGGAGCTCTGTTTTGTGGGCTGTCAGTAGCTGCCGGGGGGATCACACTGCACAAGTCCAGTAACCAGACAGCCAGAATCTGAAGGGAACAAACGCATCTATTTCTAGCATTCAAAAGGCACCAAACAGAGAGAGAAAAGAAAGAGAGGACAAGGAGCGGTGATAAGACATCCCCCGAAACCACAGCCTGTACACAGGTGATCCAGCTGCATAGCATTCTTCAAGGAGAGGAATAGAGATTAATGGTCAGGATGAAAGCTGTGGATGGAGCACACCCATATCAGCATGATCAAACCCTGCTGACTCAAAATATTCACATTGTGTAGCCTTGTTCAGCATATTCTCTCAAGGTGGTACATCTATCAGTGTTTAGCCTTTTAGCTTTGACATTCAGTAAATGGAGAAACCTTATACTTTTGAATTCTGCTGCAGCTAAAAAAAAAACCCTGAAGCCAGTGTTTTTGTGAGAACAAGACAGTCACTTCATGAGTGATCTTGTGAATGCAAATATAAATCATCAAATTCCAACTTTCCGTGAACAATTACAATTTGTTTTAGAAATTATGTGTCACATACTGCAATAATAACAATTCATTGTATAATTCATTTAATAAGGCATAATAAAAAATATAATGGATGAACCTCCCATATGCATAGATAAGAAATCAACTATAGACCTTTTAGAACTCTTTAAACATAGCATTAAAAATCAATTACCACATAACTTGACACAAGACCCAATAAGATAAGTTTAATTGTGTTTTAGAGGTGTATATTAAAACATATTTTTTGAAAAACAGCCTCATTTTTGACATGTTTTATTCTTGATAGACATCTATCTTTGTGTGTGTGGATCGGTTGAAGTTTAAACAAACATTTTAACCCTCAGTGGAGATTTGATGCATGCATACAGCACACTGCAGTATAAAATTGAAAGCAGGTCTGCTCATTAAAATTTAGAGTAAACTTTAACAGTGGCAATCTGTCACAGCTTCGTTAATTTGAACGTTCTCAAGTATTTGTTTGAAATGTTTACCCCTTGAGCCATAACTACAAGAAGGTTGTTTTTTCGGTATTTCGCCAACCTGTCTACCCTGAAAAGAAGTCCTTATTGAAAGTTTAATCCACTTGTGTGCCCCCCTGGCTCTCTTTGAAGAGTCTTTTTTTTACCATGTAAATAACATGGCTAAAATATACAAGAGCTGAAGAGAAAATACAGAAGAAAAAAGAAACTGAAGAAGTCTTGTTTGCAGAATTGGAGTTTCATCATCCTAAAAGAGGCTAATGGAGAGCTACTTGGAGTTGTATTAGTCATAGTATGGGGCTCATAATAAAGAAAAGGGGGGCACAGAGATGAGTGGGAGGATAAGTGACTTAGTGACACACACACACACACACACACACACACACACAGAAAGAAAGAAAACACACATGCACACATACACACACATATACACACACACACACTGAGTGCCACACATGCTGTTTTTGTTCCGGTGCGTGGCTCCCTGGGGGCTCCTGCAGGGCTGTTCTGAGAGATAGTGGAGACCCTCTCCACACAGTCTCTCCCCCACTGTCTGACCTTTACAAAACACAAGTCAGAAGATGTGTGGCATTTTCCTCTAATCATCAGCACCTAAACACACGAGAAATGGTGGTGTGTCTCAATTAAGGCGTCCTCCTGTATGGCCCCTTGAGAAATGATTCACTTCTCCTCAGTGGCAGTTGTTATCAAACCTGGTGGTATTAATCCACTGAGCAACATTTTCCTAAGCTGTCTTTTATACAGCTTACCATGTATTTATCTATTTTCCTTGCATCACACAAAACACACAACTTTGAGACTTTTAGTTTTTAATTCGCTGTTCGCTGCGGATACATTTTCTGAGCTATACACTTGACTTTTACACGCTTATTGTCTTTCCCTGTGTCCTCTAGTCAACACAGGTTTTGTTTCATCTGTGCTGGAATCTCTCAAGAGCTCAGCTTAAAGAACACACGGGCTGAGAAACTCCTAAATAAATCCTCCCGATATGTCCTGTGTCTTCTAGGTGAGGCATTCTCTCCTGTCCTGAATCACAACAAGATGGGAAAGCTACTCCAAAGTGAATTTTTCTGTCTGACTTTTTCCCAAGGACACTTTGTTCTCTAAAAACACAGAACACATACAAAAAAAATAAAATAAAATACAATAAAATCCATGTACATTTTGGAAGTTTTTAAATTAAATCGCTTTATCAATCTTTAACTTTGTCTAGCTGAGGATCACGTTAACAGTAACAAAACAAAAGGAGCACAAAAACAACAATTGCCTGTTCCAAAAATAGTTAAAATTCAACAAAATTACACAAAAAAAATCCATTCAAAATTCATTATTTTATCTTCAAGCGTTTGGTGTGCTTTGTTTAAATTTTAGTAGAATTTAAGGTAGTCTTTTTTTCTTGACAGCAACTAACTAACAGTGATGTCAGAGTGTACTCACACACCTCTGCTCAAACTTCTACATGATAACTTCAGGTTAATTTAAGCCATAGAGGGCAGCAAAACAAGATTAACAGCTACATTAAGTCTCAATCATCACTCAATCATCATTGTTTGCATAAGACCTCAAGCCAAGTATTATATTTAAAAAATATGTTTCGATATTCACAATATCAGCTACATAATTCTTTGAATTTCTGTAATAAATCCTGTAATTTTGAATAGCTTTAGGGAGTTTACCTGATTCTGTTTTGATGTCAGGGTTCAGCAACAGTTTATATTGATTGAGGATGGAGGAAAGGATTTGTGGTTTATACTCTAAGCATGTGCTGGCATGTGGTGTGGAGCACACAGATACAGTGAAATACACACACGTTTGTTTGGGAACCTCCTGTCTAAACAGAGATTCACATATATTGCCCGAGACTGCAAGTCTTTGTGTACCTTGGCTATGTGTGTTTGTGTGCTTCGTACTAGGACACAGACCTGTGACTGGAATGCTTAACTTCTGACTGTGAAGATGGTCAATGCTTTCTTCTTTTTTGCACTTAAAACTGATCTGACCAAAGTGACCCTTTTTTAAAAAAAAAAATCTCCCCCTTCCGATTGCACACTCATGTGAAATGCTTCTGCAAAACTATAAAAAGACGGAAAGGCTAGGGGGGTAAATTAGGAAAAACAGCTTATTGCACAAGACAAAACATGCTTATTGCAGCATGTTTTGTCTTTGCCATCCACAAGCTTCTGCATATTAGGATGTATACATGGGGAGGTGTTTTCACTGATTTGTTGTTCAGTGTCATAGTCAGTCTGCCTTTCGTCATGGAACATGGCTGACTGCTATCCCTGTTTTTACTTTGCAGATGAGATAGGTAGAGTGTGGCAGCTCTTTGCTGTCTGACCTGCTATCAGGCTTCCTCCCCTGTTACAGGCTGCGTGAATTAGAACTGTAATGTGTTGTAAGCCTGACTCAGTGCACTATCCCCACCGGTTTTCCTTCCATTTCACAAATCACTAAAGATGTGCCAGATGAAAAGGCTCATGTTGATACTCAAACATAACATTGAGGCTAGAGACACCCTTTAGGGGCTTCATCGTGGTGAAAATAGAGAAATATGAATATCGTTGACCACAGATTTCAAAGTTGTCTTGCAGATATATTTTAAGATGAATTTTAAAGACAGTGCTTTGAATAATAATTTGTGTTGTGTTTTTTTTTTTCGCAAAAATTAAATCATCTCTGTAAAATAGAATTTATTGAACATGTCAGAATCTATTAGTCTTTATTCAAAAGTTTAATCATGAAAATCGGACACTAGATGTCTCTGACATCTAAAAAGTCCATTCTCAGTGTTTGTGCACCTTTAACAGTGGCACAACTACATTGAATTGTGAACCAGGATGAGTGCCAAACTAGTTGTAACGTCACAAATCATGTTTATAGACCCACTCCTTAAGCTTTCCACTTTCAGCTGATTAATATGAAAACAACCTTCTAGTGTCAAACTCTACATACACATCATTCTGTATGGTGAAGCTCAACAAGAATATAAACACATTTTTTTCACAGGCATTTTTTAAATGACCTCTGTTTTATTGAGCAGTATGAAAGTATGAGAATTTATTAGTGCTTATATACATGACTTCTTTTTCAAAATAATTTAATAGATGGGTATAAATATAATTTTAGATTAAAAAAAGATGACTTCAGAATGACCCACAGGTGTGCTTTCTGCCTCGATCAGCATTAATCAGCAATAATTTGTCTGGACTTTCCTAAACCATTACAAATCATTGTTAAAAAATAATAATGGTCTGGTTAGGTTTAGGCACAAAAATCAGATGGGAAGGGTCATGGTTTGGGTTAAAATGATTACTTGAAATGGGTCAGGTTTTAAAGTTACTACTACTTACATTTTGTGATTGGAGACTTGACTTGTAATTGGAAACAAACAGCACTCTCCTGTAGCACTTTTTTTCTGATTATGGAAATTTGTTACTTTATATTGACATAATCTGAATTGCATCTCCAGTTTATAATTCCAGCCACTAGATGGTGTCACTAACTATGTGCTAAATTTGGCAATTTGATTTATAACCCACAGCATCGCTTTTCTTGAGAGGACTTGCTTATATCTGATTTTTTTTTTTAAATTTAATGTTCTCTTTCAGTTATATATTATATAAGTGTATGTTAATGCACTGCAGAGCTAATGTGAAAGGCACACTTCGAAATAAGAGAGCTGGGGAAGATTTGCCTGTGTGAAACTCAATTCTTTGATTTGTTACCTCCGGGGGTAAAGACTTATTAAAAAACATGTAATATTCATATGCAGCTAAGTGATATTAAAAGCATACATGCGTTCTATTATAATATTTATTTTCATCACTAACATGGCAAAGAAGAGCTGTTGCTTAATTAGATGCACTCCATTTGCATTCAGATAAGTTCTCTGATTGAGAAGTGGATTTTGAGAGGTTAATAGTTTAAATGAAAGAAACAGAAATCACTTCTTCATAGAATGATAATGGAGGAAATCTTCTTCGCTAAGCCAGTGAAGCTAATAACTTGCATGACTCCCGTTTTTCTTGGGCCTCATAATTGATTCATTAAACTGCTCTGTCCTCTATTCCTACACTGTCGACTCCATCACCTCCTGCCATCATATCAGATGCAAACAAAGGATCTGATAGTATAAATAGATTCTGCTTTATGTTCTCAGCAGGACTTACGTCAGTCCTAATGAGAGAGAGCAGAGAGATGGAGAGTGTTTTGCATCTGGTGTTTGTCTTCACTCCAAAGAAGTGGAGTGTCTTGTGTGTGCATTTGCTGGAGTACACAAAGAGTCACTGAAGGTCCATCGATTTGTGGCCAGTATTGGCTTTCCTCCCCCACTACCTTCACCAGGAACCCACCATTGTGTCTGGATCAATGGGGCAAATGGAGGGTTTGATGGGACTAATTCTCACTGGCTCATGAGCCACACTGGCTACTGGATGTTTCTGATGTTCCTGCTTAAGTAACCCCCACGGTGAAAGGTTTGCAAACATACTATTCTCCTGTTACTGCTGCACAGTTCCATGGCAGACTTTATTATATTATCTCTTAACTGTAGACTTTACTGAACATAACTGCAAGCTGTTGATTAATGTGATTATATTTGGCTCCTACTTTAATATATGTGGAGCATTCCACTCTTCTGAAGACTTGAGGTATATTTTTTTGTCTCTCCCTTGTTTTTTGGAGGGGTAGCCTTTGGCTCTATGGATGAATTAATTATTTTCTGAATTTTTGTAAAGTCTCACAGCGTTTATTGGAAATTTACATAAAAATAAAACATTATTTTCTGAAAGGAGAGCAAGAAAGTTACAACCAACAGACACATAATACACAACATTTTCCCCAGCTTTCCCTTCATCATTCTTGCATCAAACAGGGACAGAAAATAGACATCACTCTCATTTCAGTAGCTCCTATACCTTATCATATGCTCTTGTCCGTTGTGTGACATTTTTCACACTTGCTCCATACAACCTAGCCACTGACACTTCTTTAACACGTCAAGAGGAAGAAAAAAGGTGTTTTTCCATAGTGTATGTGTAAGGGTGTGAGGTTGTTGTTCATGGTTGTTTAACTGACTTGCAATTGGAAAAAAAGCTCAGCTCACTTCTTTGCTTTGAAAAGCTCAGCTTTTGTGTTGCTGCTTGCATTCAGGAAACTAGAACCGTGTGCTTCCCTTTTTCTTCTGTGTTTACATTGTAGGGATGGAATTAGCCAATCACTGTCTATAGCCTGAAACATAATGTTATGTTTTTAAAATTCACAGTGAATTTCAGCCACAAATGTCTGAACATACAGGGTCATTTGTTGAGAGGAAAACTGCACCACTAGCACAAGGGCACAAAAGTAATTTCTGTTATTGTAGCTTGAAAATTGGACCTTAAACTATACTGTACAAAGAGTAGTTTTCAATTGTGAAGTATAATCAGAAGGTGCTTATCTATTTAATATTTCAATGCTTACACAGAAAAGAAAGTCTAGTCTGTTAAAGTTTAACAATGGCTACTCTTTTTTAGTTATACCTAAGACCCAAAAATTGCAGATTATGACCTGTCATCTTTATTTAACAATAACCACTATCTCTTATGCTACAGTGACCGTATACTTTCTGAGGCAATAGATGGCTTTGTTGCATTCAAATATTATCACTTCATTAAAGCTTGAGGTAATACAGTAATATTCTGTATCAAATTGCACACTAAGATTGTGGCGACAAATGATTGATGCCCCTTCTCTGCTGACTTTGTCCAGATACTTGTGTGTCAACTACAGCATGTCATATAAATAACTTTACAAAATTAATTAGTATCACCCTTGAGAGAAACATGAAATACCACCCTCTTTGTTCGCTACAAGAAAGAATGATGTGAGTCGACGGGTGGTGGTGAATTGAGCTGATAAACCCCTGCTGGTTAGTCAAATTAAGGAGCTCAGAGTCATGGCAATAAGTGAGTCGTGGTCAGGTTGCCAGGGGCTGAGGCTCAGAAGAAAAGAAACACTCCCTCTCTAACTGTCAGGAAGTGTAGAGCTGTAGGTGTGTCTGACTGTGTGTTGAAGAAAAAGAGAGAGGGTGGGGGTTGGGGGGTGGGGTATTCATAGAAAAACACAAGTGGACATCCTTTAAGTTGGCAATCCCCAGCGTCTCTTATCAAAGCATTACACAGGTAGCACACATGTCTGCCGAATGATAGTCAAATGCTCTGATTCACCCAGTCATCCATTATAGGTGCTGTCATGCTCCGGAAATTGGAGCTACATGCATGTGAGAGACCTCTTGTTTAATTTATTGACCTGTGGAGCAGGAGAAACCTGTCATCTCGCAGGATTCTCCAGCTACAGAGGAAATTGTAAAATCAGTCTAATTCCAAGACTTATTTCTTTCTTTAACCTATTCTATAGAGTGCTCATTCAAAGTCATCAGCGCCATACCCTTTCTGCACTGCACCAAGAGCCATCACTCTGTATGTGACTAACTGAGGAAAAGGCTTTCTTATCTCATGAAAGGCCACAATGCCCCTTTTTTGGGGGTAGGAATGATCTTTATCTGGAAGCTTTCATTGGAGTTTCTCTATGAAACTCTTAGAACTCATTGTGTGTACTTCTTATATTGTAGTTCTTATTTGATGTTTTTTCCCCCTTTTTGGGTTATGGAGATGAATAGTTGAAATCCTTAAAATGAATCAACATAAAAAAAACCTGACAGAGTCTGAAGTATTTAATCAAAACAGGGTTCGTCTGTGAGCTGTCACAGTCAGAAAAGAATAAAATGAACTGCGTGAAGGATCCAGATGACTTTTCTTGGCAGGTAGACTACACTTGTAGCCATAAGGCTCGTTATACATTTCAAAGAAGTGATGGGAGACATTAAATCTTAGATAAAATGCATTACAATGACATCTAATAATTAAACGCAAGGTTTGAATACCTGATTTGAATTTCAAAAGCTTTCACTGTCCTCTAAACAGACTGAGATTGAACTTATGTGAAGTCTTAAGTAAGTGAAATGAAAAGTTGGGAATGTACCGTAAGTATATTACACAATAGGATGAGGGCTTCAGAGCTAGCTCATGATTAATTAAAAATGACAAATGGATATTATTTCCTTGCCAAGTTCAACCTTTCTTCAGGAATTTGAGCACAGAGTTTATGCCGTCAGACGCAGGTAATTGCTTCAGTCTCATGCTGACTCTTTGCTCAGAGATCATTGTCCGCCGCAGGATTGTACTAAAAAAAAAAAGGATGGAGGGGTGGGAGGACAAGGCGGTGGCAGGAATGCTGAAGAGAGTGGGTTTTCTGCAATAATTCCATTGCAGTGCATCAGGCTGGTGATAGCGACAGTCACGACTTTCTGCTGATCCAAAATCATCTGCTGATCCTGATCAAGAGTACTAGTTTGAATTTAACACAGCTACATTTGTCATCTCTAAAATCAGCAGCTCTCTGCAAATATTGAATTATACAGTAGAGACAGACGACCAAGGACATTTTTGTCATGCCAGTTTATATTGTACAGTGGTGAATATAATAAAGTTTGTCTTGTTTCATTCTTACTTTACGGCAGCGAGTGTAATTCTTCTCTTTGAGCAGCTATTGAAGAGTTCAGTAAGCCTGTTGTCATCTTCTGGCAGCACAAAGTGAGGAATTGCACGGGAGCAGCCATCATTTACTTGACTAAGAACAACTTCTACATCAGTTGTATCTATACTATTTTCTTCAAGGGAAAATTCACAATAAAACTTTCAATGCTCTAAAACATTTCTATTTCTTACCTCTTCATTAAATGATCACCGAAGTTTATTTGGTGCAAAAAACC
>JANJYP010156303.1:0-25501 GCA_024605115.1 Rastrelliger brachysoma
CTGCTCATCATATGATTAAGTCATGCTTAAAGATTATTTTAATTTCTGATTAATGCAGATTAATTTTCTAATTCATGGATTCATAGATTAGTCAAGATTACTCTTCTGAAATGACAAAAACAGCAACAACAAAACATTGTGACTATCGAGAGTCCAAGATGGCATCTTCATATGTTTGCTTTCTTCAACCAAGGACTGAAACTCAATCAGTTCATCTTGATAGTAACATTCTTCTTCCTATCTTCATTTTTCTACCTGATACTTGACTCTGTGTCTCTGTCCTCTGCATCTGGAACCACAAATGTGTTAATGTAATGGCAAGGGAGTCAAGTTTCCCACAGATCGCTAACCCTTTCAATTTACATCACGCTGCTCGGTTTACACCGGACCTGTTGACTCTCAGCTTCTGTTCTTCTGGGAGATGGAGCTGCCCGAGGTAGTTTGTGAGACTGATGTTGCACACAGAGTTAGGCCACCAGACTATGAGTTTCCAACAATTATCAGCTTAAATCAGCAGCTCTAAATGCATATCATGTGACTGTGTCCCATGATGTTATTCATTACCTGATATTAAGTCAGAGAGGGAAGAATACAAAGAAGGATTACATACAAATGGACTAGAAGGATGAATATAATGACAGAGTAGTGATGTACATGCTACTGATAATAATAACAGCACCACTGGAGAGTAGTAGAGGACAGACGTGAAGGTTGGACCAAGAACAGCCATCTTGCACCTTTTACCCACTTGCCTTCCATAATTTCCTAAGCTTCAACCTGTGACCCACATCTCTCCTCTCCTCTCCTCTCCTCTCCTCTCCTCTCCTCTCCTCTCCTCTCCTCTCCTCTCCTCTCCTCTCCTCTCCTCTCCTCTCCTCTCCTCTCCTCTCCTCTCCTCTCCTCTCCTCTCCTCTCCTCTCCTCTCCTCTCCTCTCCTCTCCTCTCCTCTCCTCTCCTCTCCTCTCCTCTCCTCTCCTCTCCTCTCCTCTCCTCTCCTCTCCTCTCCTCTCCTCTCCTCTCCTCTCCTCTCCTCTCCTCTCCTCTCCTCTCCTCTCCTCTCCTCTCCTCTCCTGGTTGGCCCACTTAAGACTAAGGTCCTTATATATCTCCAATGGCCTATATCTCACACCAGACAGAGGTGAGGTGATGTGCTTGTGGCTGATGTCTGGTAGGTGGAGGAAGGAGCAATAGAAATGAGAGCAGCGAGTAGGTTGAAGCTCTGGCAGTAGACTGGGAGAACAGGGACTCCTGGGACTGCTGCCTGGAGATTAGTGGGATAGTGATTGAAACTCAGACAATCCACCCACTCTGCACTGCCAAACGATCAGCTACACTGGTTCTTAGTGTAATGCAGTATGCTAAGGACAGCATTTAAATTCAGATAAATGCGTGGGACCCTTTTAATGAGAAAGACCTGCTCATGTCAGTTGTGCAGTGTGCTGAAGGGCCACAGGGTTTCACGTAAACTACTTAAGGAGGTGTAATGCTTCTAGGTACTCCCATGGGACTTCCTTTGTGGTGTCACCCTGGAAAACAGCTACTCCTGAATGTAACTACAATAAATGAACATTAGTTTCTCCTCAATCAGCACACCACAAGAGTCTTACATAATTAGCATCAATATTTACATACAAATACTGCAAATACTGATGTGGCCTTTGATGCTCTTTCACCTCTCCATATGTTCACATGGCAACCAATATTTTAATCTTCTCTTCTCACTCTGTATATATGTCTGACAGGATTTAAACTTTTCAACTTAAAATACATTGATCATTGGCAATGGGTCACAAATTATCTACAACAGACACATTTTCAAACAAAATATGTCCTTACATTCAGTTTTGAATAAAATCAAAATCTGCTGTAATTCTTTGCTGTTGACCCAGAAAAGCTTTTCTTTTCCACATCATGTCTCTCTGTCTCTCTCTCTCTGTCTGTCTCTCTCTCTCTCTCTCTCTCTCTCTCTCTCTCTCTCTCTCTCTCTCTCTCTCTCTCTCTCTCTCTCTCTCTCTCTNGCTTGTGCTCACTCAGAGAAGCATGATAAATACACACACCCACATGCTGTATATGAATATACAGTGAAAACAGCACACAAATACTCATCATCCAGTTTTTCATGCAGACAGATACAATAATTTGTAATTTCATTTAGCTATGAATTTAGGACTTTGATAAACATTTTTGCTCACATACACTTCACCTATCAAATTATTTATTAATATCATAAATCATCATATTAATATCATAGTTTTTTATGTAGACATCCTGAGTGGTCCTACCTCTGTTTGTGTATAACTGCCTTTAACTGTTTACTCCTTGATGCTTCAATGAAGCATCAAGGAGTAGACAGTAAATTGTGTCTGAGTTTCTGAGATTCTTCTGTCTTTTTCTATTTGTTCTGTGCCATCAAGTGCAAATGAAACACCCATTAGGTGCCAATTACAGCAGCCGTTAGGTAGTACCCTGCAATTTTGCTCTTTTTTACACAGGATATCACTGGCTAATCCTTATTTAAAGTAATAGTTCAACTTTGGGGGGCAATACTTATTCAGTCACTTCCTTAAAGTTAGACAGCATCCACAGAGATAATCTGTACATTCAATATGAAACTGTAGTTAGCAGCCTATAAGCTTAGTTCAGTGTAGCTTTGGATAGAGCCATGCTATCTGTTTCTCTGTTTCCAGTCTCTGTGCTAGTCTAAACTATGCTAAGTGGTTGCTTGCTGTAGCTACATTATGCAGCATGCATTTATGACCGGGGTATTAGTTTTTCTATGTAACACTCTGCAACAAAGATGTAAACCTATGTGTTTAAGTCTGAAAGAGACAGATTTCATTGTATTTCTGTACACACCCACAGAACAACTTGTGACAGCACTTGCAGTCACATTGTGGAACACTGAGTGCATTGTAAAACCACATCCTTCGGACCGCTCTTTGTCACCACAGACACTCTGCCATCACACCAATCAGTTGAGTGCCAGTCTATTTTACACTGAAGATTTTTTTTCTCACTCACTCCCTCACACTCTCTCATGCTCTCTTCCTCTGTATGAAAGAACACCTCTCCTGCACCTTCTGCTAACTTAAAAAAAGAAACATACTCTGAATCTGACAGTGTGCTGTTGGGAAATTAGATGATTGCCAAAGAGTTTGATGTACTCCAATAAAAAGGTTCGAGCCCGTCACAAACAATCAACTAAATTACAGCATCAATGTGTCTATTTAGGGATATGTGCGTTTCATGGGGGGAGAATAAGTAGGAAAGTAACAGGCTACAAAAGAAGAGGTGTATGAAAGAAAGCCAGACAGGATGGGAAAATGTTAGTTTGTGCATATGTGTGTGTGTGTGTGTGTGTGTGTGTGTGTGTGTGTGTGTGTGTGTGTGTGTGTGTGTGTGTGTGTGTGTGTGTGTGTGTGTGTGTGTGTGTGTGTGTGTATATACATGCGTGTGACAGCATATTTATTTATAGAAGCCCCTTGGGAGAGTAGTGTCATTGCTGTGCTAAGGTAGAAAATCTGGTGGAGCTGTGCTGGATGTCACACTACAGTGGCTTCATCACTCATTAGGATGAGCAACAAATTGTACAATATTAACAACCAGGTTTCTGCATTGTTTGGAAACAAACACCATTAAAAAAAGCCAACACGAATCATCTGGGGATAGGGGGCCTCAATGTCACAGTTTTCTTCTGTGAATTTAGGACTGTTTTCTTGCTTATCATACAAAATTCATGAAGCTGTAAACAGAAAACAAATAACCCACACTTGAAGAGGTTTTCTATTTTCAGGTTTTTCATGCTCTCTGTCACTATTGATCATCTTGGTTTGAATGACTTATTCACTTCCATACGAAAGAAGTGTGTAGGTGGATACATTGATCCAGAAATCAAACTGGTCTCCCTATGGCTGTTTCTCTCTTACTTACACGCACGCACGCACGCACGCACGCACGCACGCACGCACGCACACATGCACGTACGCACGCATGTCTCGGTTCTTGTAGAGTGATCATTAATGCAACATCTACTCTTTTTGGGTAGGTGTGTAGTGAGATGAGTACAAGGCACAAGAGAAGGCAAGATCTCGTCTTCCTATACTGGATTAATCTGTGATAATCATTAGAGGTGGGGACACTGGGAAAACCTCTCACCTCACTCCCACTCCAACCAACTCAAGATTGAGAGCTGCATTATCACTATAAATCATACTGAGACTTGCCTCAGAGACCAAAGAAATACAAGCTCAGTGTGGGGGTTTGAAATGTGCACCAATCCCACAATTAGATCCAGAGCTTTGGTGAGTTTTCCTCTCTGTATGTGAACATCTCATTCTCAAAGCAAGCTGCACCAATGCATGACGGGCTTTTTGAAACATTGCTCCTGTGTTTGCTTTGCGTTGTCACTCTATTTGCTAAAGAGCAGAAGCTATTGAGTGAGACGTGACTGGAAAACAATGGGTATCTCTCTCACCCATCTGCCTCTGCTCTTGCTGACATTTCACTTCAGTCACATAACATGCAGCCTCCTTGTTCCTCCCGATTGCTCTTTTTCATGTATATCAGTTCATTTAGAAAGTGCATTTGAAGTGAGTCTGCTCATTGGAACTCACTGGAAGCGAGTCTGCTTTGTTTGCTGCACTTTCATGCTTAAATGTGTCACTGGCATTCATCAGAACATTGCAAGGTGATATGCTTGCAGCAACGGTAACTTGACACTTTGTTTAATTCAGCTTGTCTACAATGGCAGAAGTGAAGCCCAACAGTGAGAGACTGGAGGTGATCCTGTGTTAATTGAACCCTGTTGTTGACTGTTCGTCCATGGAGCTTTCAGGTGTTGGGTTCTGGATCATGTTCAAGTAATTACTGTTCCTCAGTCTGCAACCAACAACGTACATGTATCTCCTACTGCCTTCTCAAAGTCATGGGTCTTCAAATACTACAGCTGCATTCTGCAAGGAAATGCATGTTGAGAATTTGTGCTTGTTACTGTTTGAATCTCAACACACTGGTTCATAATGCTCTGCCTGTTTTACAAGGTCTATATTGTTGTTAAAATACTCATGCTTCTCAGCTACCATCATTTTCAGCCTCGGAACACTTTCCTTTTCGTTTTCTTTTAACAAAGCATTTCTCAGTCAGACAGGGACACACAAAAAGAAGCTAACAGACCTGGAAGGAAGAAAGAAGCTAATTTGAATATATGCGAGCTGAAACCCAGCTAACCCTGTGTATCATATGGACCATTCATGTGTCTCAGAGTGTGCCTATAGGAGACAGACATTATTCTAAAAGAAGCATTTGTGTCATGATTAAACCATTATAGTGGAACAGTAATTACATTTTGTTTAATTATCATTTTCTGAGAAACAAATTTCCTTTTCCTTTTAGTTTAAGCATCAAAAGATAGTGGATAAATTCACTGTGAGAAAACAGCACTCTTCTTGAAAGGTAATTGCTTCAAAATTTTTGCATTATAGACAATAGTGCTGCAATCCTTCCTCCATGACACAGCTCCCTCTAAATGTGACTGAGCTTTCTCCTTCAACCATCTCATATGACTAGAGGATAGCATGGTTGGGGGACAAAGACTGAGTGGATGTAAGTAGATGTAGTGTCTAGTGAAATCAACTGATCTCTGGTGTTGAAGCTAAACAAAAGGCCAAAGCTATCAGCCTCCTCCTTCAATAGCGTCAGTGCATGGTGTTTCTTTACTATTCGCCTTATGGCTAAGTGACCCTTGATGAGGTGTGCATGACGAAGGTAACTGGTTAAAAATGCACGAGCAGTCTTTTTGTTCTGCTGTCACCAATTGATGACAAGTAGGGTAAAGCACGAGTAGCACTTGAGTTTGGGTAAGAAGCCAAAAGAGTAACAGCAACAGAGAGCAGGAGGAGTCTGTGAATGCTCAGAGATGGATTACACAGATTGAGGTTCCACAGAAAATAGACTGACTGTCAGAAAATGTATTGGACTGAATACAGAATTTCATTGCACTATTCAGTCAGGCCTTCCATTCCTGTAAGAGGTAGCTGGAAACTGACCTTTTCAGTGTCAGGCTGTCAAGTGAGCAGTGAGAATCTGTGTGTTGTACAGCTGTAGCTTAAGAAGTAGCTTTAGCACGCAATGGTTTTGGGTTCTAATGTCTAACTCTCTGGAAACTTGAGTTTTACTTTGCAGATGACCACTTGGGCCCCACACCACTCTACATCTTCTTGAGTGCTGTTCTCTCATTGACAGGAGCATCTGAATAATGAATGAAGCTCTGAGGCAAAGTAGAGTGTGTCTACGCCCCATTCACAATTGACCTCTCACCTTTTTAAATGTCAGGCCTCTATAGCCAGACACCCAGTTGGACCAATGTGTAAGAAAGACAAAGAAAGCCAGATAGGGTATTGTACTAAAAATAAAGCATACATTCTTTTTGGGTCTGTCAAACAGAGATACTATGCAGTGGGAATCTGACTGTGTGTGTGTGTGTGTGTGTGTGTGTGTGTGTGTGTGTGTGTGTGTGTGTGTAGCATGTAATGTTGCCCCAGCTGGCTTGCGTGATAAGCTAGATCACCTCTCTCCATGGAAACCATGGGGCAATGGCAGGTTTCAGAGGGTTAGTTGCTTACTTTTTCCTGAAACCATTTCGACAAACTGCAGCCAGTAAGGAGTCATTCATTACTCTGTTGAAATGTATTGATGTATTAATTCTTTGTCATGCTACCTGCTCACATCAAATTACTGGTCCATGTACAATTAAAACATGACATCTCCATGCTCTGAAAACTGAAATGTACAGCAGATCAGCAGAACTCTACCCTATAAACTATTCTTTATAATGACATATTATTAAATTATTAAATTATATAATTATATTCATAGTTGGATTAATTGATTTTTTTTGGCCACATTTGGACAATGGAAACAAGCTTTAAATTAAACATTTGTTATTTACACATCCCGGCAGAGTATTCATATAAACTTGTGTATGCCACTAGATAAACACAAATCCATCATCAACTCATTTAGCTTGTTTTTGGTCTGCATTAACTATGCTATTATGAACTCTGCTAGTAACTGACTTTCCATGGTATTCTTACCCTAACTCTAAACAATGTTAATCTTCATGCCTAAACCTAATCCAATGATTATTAGCCAGAGTAGGCCATGTCTTGCCAAGAAAAACAGTGGTATCTATAATATGTTTTCTGTCGCTAAATGTTCAAATAACATTACAAGCTAGATGCTAATTTTGCCCACTACTTAGGGTTTATCAGAGCTTTTTCAATGAAAAATCTTGAAATTCTTTTTGCTATGATGTGAGCAGTCAGAGTGAACAAAAACAGCAAAGTTGCAGGCCAAAAATGAAAACCGTGAACCGAAAGACTCTTTTTGCATCCATTGTCATGCATCCCTTTTCAAATACACACAATTTGATCATTTTTTAATGTAATATTTACAGATTATAGCTGCTTTACCTTTGAGATACTGTGTGTATAACAAGGATTTCTATTAATGGAGCTTCTAATATGACATTATTGTATTGCAGTTGTCATGTGAAAGCCTCATAACCACAATTTATTTTTTCATGTCATAACCTGAGATAGAAATTTCATGCTCTTACGCAACACTCAATCCTATGTAATCCTCTTCCTGTGCATATAGGCCCAAATGAAATCAAGGCTGTTTAAACATAATAAAGACTATTTTTTACACAAAGTAATCTTTTAAGGAAAGCCTTTTCCTGCATGCAGTATGAATCAATGTACAGCCACACAGGGGAAATGAAATAATTTATAATGAGGCTGTGCATTAGGTCATTTATGTAGTCAATTAGTCAAACACAAAAGAGATCTAGCAGGAGAAGACGATAGCTGGTAGGCAAAGTGAGTGGTCTGTACAGGCTGGTAACGCAGTAACTCCATCAGTGAAAAAGTCACAGACCACAGGAACTGAATCATGTTCTTGGAAATGTTTGACTGATCGTTTCTGAGAAAATAACCAGTAGTCCTTCAATCGTGAATTTATCCATGTCATAGGCATGACAGATGTAAAATCCATTCTTCAAGCGTACAGAAAACTGTGGCTCTCGTGTGGAAGCTGTGATAGCAACATACATCTTTGAAGTCCTGAAGAAATCATTTAGGCTTAACAAATAGGATGCATATGGAGCACACTCTGGCCACAACACAAACAATTTAATCCTCATCTCTGCAGTTCACAGATGGACAGATTTTCTATATTGATTAGCAGCCATTCTGATGGGATTTCACTTTCTAAGGTGAAATTAACACTTCTGTTTCCACATACTTATCAAACACCATCAAAGGCATGTTTAAATCAATAATGCTAATGTCTCAGTTTAGAGCAGAGCTTTGTTAGAGACTGCAAGGTTGCTATTGTGCACAGAGCTTATCTTTTTCAAGTGCAGCCTTAAATCTCAAAGTCGAAGCCAAAGATAGATATCACGAAACAAGACTGAACAGAAATGCACAAAACAGGCAATTCTCAGTCTCAATCTCAATGTGCACAGCAACAGTATATAATGTTTGCATTATATATAGGACAACTGCTGCCATTGGTAAAAAAAAAAATCCACTAATTATTACTCAAATATTAATTTTGATCCACCTCTAAGTGCATGAGGAACTGCTGGTATGACAGCAATTAAAATAGGAATGGAATGGGTGTCATGACTATGAGGATATTGTCTGTATGCATTTGGAAATCATGTAACAATGAGTGCTTACACTCTGATTAGGTTACTTGGGTTTGAATAATGAGCAAATGGAGTAAAATTGAGGAAAACAAAAACAGAAATATGATAAGATAAAAGAGAGTCCGAAAGACTTTGTCCCTTTGTCAATCTTTCAAACAGTCCTCATGATTCTGCATAAGGCCGCTCAGCAATATACAGGACTATAATCAGTCTGGCAGACTGTGAAACTGTGCACCATTGATTTATGGCTATTCAAAGCTCACCTAAGCACGACAGAATAGTTGCTGTCACCCAGCAACAACCCTGGATAACAACTCATGAAATTCACACACATGCCTGCACGCACGCACGCACGCACGCACGCACGCACGCACGCACGCACGCACGCACGCACGCACGCACACACACACACACACACACAAACATAGTGAAAGAAAGGCAAGGAAGAGAAAAAAGACAGAGGAACCTAACTGCTACTGCTACTGCAGCTACTGCTGAAAATAACAAAAGAGATCACATAATCATTGTGACTATGTTACCGCATCTCACTGCACTGCATGTGACACCACAGTGGAGGTTAGCATGAGTGACTGCACTCGCTCATGCAGCCTGAAGTGGTCCATGGGAAATCACACGTCTCCCCTCGCTAATGGCTGGTCAGGGTGTGTCCTCGCTTAACTCAGCTTGCCTTACATCTTAATGTCTTTGTCATCGATTTTCTCCCATTCTTACAAAAAGTGGTCTGCTAGGCAGTATGGGGTGAATGTGCTGCAGGTAACAGAGCACAGCAGGTCACTCCACCCTGACACCACACAGTCATAGCCAAGGCACATAGAGTAATCACAGACTTCACAAACAACAAAGCAAAGTGCTTACAGTGAAGTCAACCGGGCATATCTTATGTGCAGTGAGAAGTGCAGTTAACTGCCTCTAGTCACGGCCGTCTCTGGATAACTGAGAGGAGAACTTTCCATGCAATTAGTTCAAACAGCCTCTGCCAAGGCAAAAAGAAGTAAGTGTCAGTTTTTATAGCTCAGTATCCTGTTCTGGGCCAGAGCTTTACTGAGTGTAGAGAGCGCTGCAAGGCTTTCAGGAGACAGGAATTCAAATTTCCACAGAGTTAAAGTATCAAAAAAGTCTCCTAGGCAAAAGCTGCATGTGTCAACATTATTATTTTAAACTCTTGAAATTTAACAGGAATTTCAAAATCAGCATGCATTTGAACAAAAAGTGGTACTGTAAAACGATGTCTACAAGAATATCATTTGGCTTCACATTATGAATATGAGATGTATTAATGTGTTTTCACTATGTCGAAATGCATTTGCTCTGGGGGTGTTACTTGTGCTTACAATGTTAACAAAAACCAAGACCTTAAAATTTAAGTAATGCTGAAAGGAAAGAACAGCTAATCTGATCCAAAATTATGATGTCTTAAGTATATGAGGCATGTGAGCTTAACTGGGAGGTACTGTACATTTCTTGGGATATTCTAATAATTATTAAATTAATCTTTGTAATAACAGTTACGAATATTTAAACTTTGAAAGGTAATGGTGAAACTGACTAAAGTTCACTCACATGAAAACATGGTTTAAAATCTCTTTCTCAATAACACACATACATAACAATATTCATGACTAATCAAGTTACAATAAAAGTTTAAGTTCGAAATAACTGATGATATTTGATTGACTGGTCTGACAACATAAGCAAGCAATCTCTCAACCAGCTGTCATCAGATGGCATAACCTCTTTTGATTGAACACCGCCTACTCAAAAGCAGCAAAAACAGCACAGACAAAAACACAGATACTGAAATTGTTCATGTGATATAAACACTGCATCTTCATTGCTCATAATAATACACTAGTGAGATAGTAGTTATTGAGGGCCTTTAAATTAAGCTATTTTCAGAGTTTACAATGGTGACCGTTTTAATGCCAAAACCCATGGGGGAGTGATTTATAGGGCGACTGTGATCCCTTTGAGACTGAACTGCACCTTAGGGAGTGCTGAGCAACAGAGGCATGCTGAGACCTGCTATATTACATAGGCAGGTTTCATTCACAACTCCAATTGGGCAACACTAAAAATGACAAAATATGCATTCAGCACTCACTGCTCTGTATCAACAACAGCTTATCTTTTATTGATGAAATGATCACCTGGGAATTTTGCCTGTGTTTCCAGGAGTTCATATTGTTATGCTAAATAATTTAGTGTGTAGAAATGCACACTGAAGTGGGCCTAAAACTATTCAGAAGCACCTCAACACTTCATAGCTGCTGCTTTGACATGAAGAATGGCTGATCTGACAACGAGCTCTTCTGCCTATGTGTATTTTTGGGGGAGGTTATAACTCCTAAAGGTCTGGGATGAAGTGACATCTGGCGCTATAGATATTCTGGATCACACCTTCTGTCTCTGGCATTAGTCAAGCATTATTAATGTGCAATTAAAATTTCGCCAGCACTGAAAAATAAATGAGGTGGAATATGTGTTTGGGAACAATCCGTGTCGCAGATGCAACTCTTCAATTAAACCCCAGAAACAAGACTGCATTTAATGACTGCCATTTAACCTCAATTTGACATTTTTACTGTTTTCTGTATCATATGGAAAACTAAGTCATGAGGCAATGGCATGTCCCCACTTTGATTCAAAAGTTTCTAAGTCCATTAAATGTACAGACTGTACAGCATGTAAATGGTCAAATGTGTTAAGCTGAAGATGGGAGTTTACATGCAGATAGGGGTGTGCCAGGAGGAAGAATTGTGCTCTTGGACTCTGTGTTAAGAATTATATCGTTCAAGCTGAATGGCACTGTAACAATGGAGGAAAGACATAGCTTGATGTTAAAATGTACAAAAATGAATGCCAAGTGCCTAAAAGCCTTCTTTAATCTTGCAATGCAAACACTATTAATATTTGGTTTTGAGAATGGTTTCTCTATATATAGTATTCATAAGTTCATAAGAAATGAGCAGCAGTATGTGTCTGTCTAAATAAAGCCAGTTTAATAGGCATTTAAAAACAGATGATGAGTGAAACATTAAGAAGATCAAAAGCACTTTGTCATCTTTTAATGGATTTGACTAATACATACAAGATGGTGTCATCAGCATAATGACACCCGTCATTTTTTTCTGATAATGAATTTATCTGAAAAAACATATTAATATATATTAATACGCAGTGGCAAGAGCCCAAGAACCCACTATAGATCCTTGAGGAACACCTTTGTCCATTTGATCAGATACCATCTGCAAATATGATTTGAGTTCTACTGGAAAAAGACTTAACAAAATCACCCCCTTCAAAATCCAACAAGTTAAATAAATGCAAGAATAGAATTACTACATAAAAAAGAAGTGGGTAGTTTTGATTTTTGTTCAACATATAATCAAACAGAAAAGGATAATTAGCTTCAGCCAAAATAGATTTCAGTAGATTTCAGGAGCATTAGCTTTACAGTTTGAAAGGAGGTGTTAAAGTCAGATTTTGCTTTTGTTAATCTAACAGTAGTTACACTGCTCACCCTGGGTCTGTCAGTTGGCATGAATACCATGGATTGTGTGTAAATTGATACTTTGTTTCTGCAGTTAATGGTTTCAGAAAGCTCACGAGAGAACTGAGGAGTACCAAGTGTCTTAAATGGAGCATGTGTTTAAGAACTGTAAATGATAATTTAAAAAGAAAATAATTAGAGGTATTAGTTGTTCAAGGTCAGGGATGGAGTTAGTTCTTTCAAGAATTTCAGTTTACATTTGGATTAGTAAAACTTGACATCCTCGCTGAACTGTTGTCATTCGCTTCCCCTGGTATAGGTTGAGTGACTGAAGAAAGCATTGTCCCAAATCAGTTGTTGTTTCAGTAATATGCAGTTAAGTAGATTAACATTAGGTTAACATTTTAATTGGAAATTGACACAGTCACATATTTCCAAAAAATGTTGTTAACATGACTCTCCATTGATCCATCAAAGTGAGACCCTCTTATTCCTGGAGTGTGAGCTATGAGCCTGATAACTGGATGATTGAATACAGGATTTGAAAGGAAGCAGAGGATGGCTAATGAAGCCAAGAGGGGAGAATGTTGAAAGGAGATGATGGTCTAAAAATACATATTTATGCAACGGGGTTTCTTTCTGTTAGACATATAATTAATCAAACAAAAGTGCCAGTCTTTCCATCCTCTTTGGTGCTGCCAATAAAAAAACAAACATTCAATAAATACTCCAAGAGAGTTGCTGCAGACAATACTGGCTGACTAAATCCAATAAAGGCAGACAATGAGGGCTGTCATGTATTCATTTAAAAAAGCATCAACATAGGGGGTTTAATTGACTTATTAGATGAACTGCACTGAAGTCTTTCTTTCTCAGGGAAGCACACCTAGTTAAGATTATTGATTTATGTGGAGGAACAAAATCAGTTTCCAAACACACAGAGATGAATAAGCACAATTTTTCAGAAAGCTTTCACCTGCGGGTATAACAACATTTCTTTCTCTTATTCCTTCTCCCTCTTGCACTCAAGCTGCTGAAGATGACAGATTAAAAGTACTGATTCCATTTAAAAGAAAGGCAGACATCAGATAAAACCAGCCTCAGAGGGTGATTTATACTCCCCTCTGGATGTTAAAATTCTCATCCTCCCCTTTTCTCGTTTTGTCTTCTAAATTTAAACCCTCATTAGGGCTCAAACCTGCTGCGCAATCTTCTTTACACTTGATGGAAATTATTTAAAACTTCAGAAATATAGGGCTGTTGGTTGCAATCCATTGCTATCCTCTCTCTGGGTTACATACTACTTTCACTTATCTGTCCTGGCAGTGTGGCAATAAGAAGAACAGGATGAAATGCTGACTTGGACACTGTACCTTAGCAGCAAACGATGAGCTTGGCTTCTCCAAAAGATCCCAAAGTTTCTTCCTCTTTTCAGAACAACACGTGGTGGTAAACTCCTCGCCTTCCCTCTCTCTCATGTTCTCAGCCTCTCTTTTGAGCTCTTCGTTCATTTGCTCCTTTTTCTGGTGATACCTGGCCTGGCAGCAAGACTCCAGGTAAATCTCATCGATGCCCCAGAAATCCAGCTCTTGGCTGAATGACAGGGCGCACATTTCCTCCATCATGTGCAACTTTCCAGTGCGGTAGAAGTTCAGAATGGACGTGAATGCGCCTGGGTGTCTGTCGAAAAAATATTCGTTGTTATCCAAGCTGTAGTCGTCGCATATTTCCATGATAGAGTCATGGGTGTTGCAGTCTCTCAGTTTGCCCAGTCTTGTGCGGGGCAGCCTGTCCAGAGTCCTCCACAGGACTTCGTGGAGGAGACCCCCGACATTGAGTCTCACTCGGCGGGAGTGGTTCTTGCTCCGGATGATGTCCATGGTATCCGGTGGCAAGGCCGACCGAGACACCCCTTTTTTCATCATGACTCAAAGTCACTCGGTCACTTTAAAAGACTGGGAGATACAGTCTGATAGATTAAGAAGACATGGCCCTGTAGATGACCGCATCAGGCTCTGTCCTCTTTTCCTGTGGCTGTAATAAAAGAAAAAAACAAATTAAAAAAGAAGAAAGAAATTATTTACGCGCTGCTAAACTGGCACTGCCGGTGTCCTACAGTAGCAATGTCAGGTGGTTTATCCACTCATCAGAGAACCAAATAGATATTTTAATCAGCTTTAAGAGGCACAGCCGCTTTTCTTGCTGACAAGGGTGGCGGTGGGGGTGGTGAGCCGGCCCAATGATAAACTGGACTCTACTTGTGAGCGCTGTCCAGTGCTGAAACGCCTGTCTGTCACTCTGCCGTTTGTCGCTGTCCACGGACTCTGGTGCTGAAACGTCTCAACTCGAGAGGGACAGCCGTCAATCCCGGTTCATAAATGCACGCATATAGTTGTGAATGAGAAATGTGAATGTACAGCTGAACTGTTCTCTAAAGTGATATTGAGCAGGACTAACACCGATTATCAACTTTGATTAAAAACCCATAACACATTCTCTCCCTGCAAGTTAACAGTATTATATATTTGCCTCTGTCGAGAATCATGTATTTTTCAAAAGACAAGCAATTATACTGATGTATAAAGTTAATTTTAGCCGAGCCAAATACTACATTACTTTGCGCATTTCTGAGTCATGCAAAAGAAGTGCATTTTGGGGGAAAATAACCAACAGGCGCTGACAGTCAAATAACAGATAGTATGATGATGACCAGCTAAGCAAAATAGGGACAAAACATACACTACTGGAACCAAGTGTAACAGCATATAAAACCTAAAATATAGATGTAAACATAGTGAAGAAATATGATACATACGTGTCTCCCGTACAGTATATCCCGATTCTCCTCGCAGTCGAACATCAGCAACATTTCAGGGGTAAACGCGTTAAAACTTGTTAAGCCCGTGCAGGTCTCCGGTGCTCTGCTGGGAGCTGAAGGAGGCATTATGTGCTACCTCCCGACATGTCGAGAAATATATTTTTTCCTTTTTTTTTTTTTTTTTTTACATCGATCACGTCCAGTCTGCTTTGACCACCCCTCCTGGGGCGAATCAACAAGTCGCAGCAGCCGGGGATATTCTCAGTAGCTCTCTTCTACCTGATCACAGTGTATCTCTCTCTGTGTGCGTGTGTGTGTGTGTGTGTGTGTGTGAGAGAGAGAGAGAGAGAGAGAGAGATTGTGTGTGTGGCTGCTGGCCGGCGCCTGTGACTATGAACGGGATCCTGCAGGGGCTGATTTCACCGAGGCTCCTCCAGCGGCGCAGCCTGTGTGAGTTTAACCCTCTCAGAGCCATAGCTAAGATCATCTACAATAAACTGTAATTGTGCTTTGTGCAGTAGTGTGAAGGAAACACGTCCAAAACTTACATTGCACAAAGTTGCAGTAGACCTGGATACAGTTATCATAATAATGATACTAGATGCTTTGTTTCTAATTTATGCTTATACACATGTTGCCACTGGAATAAGTTTGTGCAAGTACTAAAAGGTAAAATGCAATGAGTTAGGCCTGATGTAAGTGCTCATCTAAATATGATCAGTTTTTTTCTTGGATAAGTAAATGTAAATATTATATTATGAAAAATGGCAATGAAATACAATATATCATTTAAGGAATGTCTGTTCTACAGCATTTTTCACAGTCTTAGCAAAGGCAGTGTGGCTGGTTTGGCTCCATTAATTCACAAAACAGGAATAATCACTTAGGACACACAATCCATACTTCATATCCATACTTTGATATGATCTTATCACATCATGTAAACTGCCAGAAACACTGAAATGTGTTTAAGAATAAGTACAGTTGTCCTTCAAAAGCCCCGCTCATTACCTTATAATCTGTAGTAGATCTGTTCCTGCTAGCACATGTGAACAGCTGCTTTCCAAACAACATACAAATCTAAACGTTCCACTCAGCTTCTCTCTGCAAACAGCAGGCATGTGTCAGTGTGACAGATGTGTGGCTGGCTCTGTTTACAGTACAGGCAGTCCCCTCATTACACTCATGCTCACTATAGACCCTTTTTCCAGTGTTCGAACAGCTCCTCAAAATGTCTTCAAATTTCCACCCTACCATTATTTTAGTTTTACTCACAAAATAGTTATATATGGTGCAGGCATATGAATGTTGGCTATAAAGGACCAAAACCATTGACAACACAATATCATACATAATACATTATTTACATTTATTGTTAAATAACAAAATAATTACATACAGTATAATATAAATATAAAATACAAAAGTAAAAAGGGCATACTAACAGCTTATAAACAATGGGCATGTGCTGAAATGTACATAACAATATGTGCTTTGATGTGTTTGATTCAAAACTTAGTGTGTACTCTTAGTTTTATATCGGACAAGCAAGTCTCCCTCTGGTTGTAGCATCCCAAATCCATAACGTCCAGGATTTATGTCAGGCATCTGAGCACTTGGGTCACACAGCTCTAAATCGAAGTTAGTCAACAACATGTAGACAAATCTGGAGAATAAACAGGAATACAACACAAAATTAGGATATTCAGGCAGAAATAAAAGGAACAAACTCTTCTGCTGTGGAAGTTTTTGACCATTTATATAACATGCTAATTCTAGGATACTCACTG
The DNA here is from genome assembly GCA_024605115.1 of Rastrelliger brachysoma. Lineage (NCBI taxonomy): Eukaryota > Metazoa > Chordata > Actinopteri > Scombriformes > Scombridae > Rastrelliger > Rastrelliger brachysoma. The sequence goes on from JANJYP010156303.1 coordinate 16,830, forward strand.
TCTGATGGTACTGATGGCAAACTGTTTTCCCACACAGCCGTTGGTCCCTGCACCCCATGGCATAGTGTAATATTTCAGCTGCTTCCCTCCTTTATAAAAATCTCTCTTCACTGATCCATCTTCATTCAGGAAGCGATCGTACATGTATTTCTGGAGAAGAAATAACATTTTTTCACTGCAGGCATGAGATGCATGCATTCAACAATTAAAGATAAAATTTAATGTCTGTTTGCTTGTCTTATTTATGGTGGACAGATTTTTATAATATAGCCTTGCAGTGTCCTTCCCACGCCTATTAACTGTGTTTCTGTTCAAGTGCTCGGCTAATCCCTCAAAGGTTCACAGCTCTGGGTTTGACCTTTCACTAGGTAATACAGGGTCAGAGTTGTGTAGGCGCTGATTCCACCTTACATAAACAGCTAGATTGTAATTGCTCTTAAGACCGCCTCCAACTAGTCCCTAAGACAATTACTACAATTCCTGTTGGCAGCACCAGTTGGTTTTGATGAAGTGGGAGATGGTTGGGAACAGAAAAGCCATTATTTCAACATGACAGGACTACAAACCTGTGGCTCGTGGTAAATTTCATGGTCCATTTGAGGGCTGTTGAAGGGGAACAAACACACCCTGTCCCCTTTCCTCAGCAGGTACTCTTGGCCATCAGCCATGTGGAGGGTTTTTTCCTGCACTACCTCTCTGGTGATGAAGGAGGCAGCAGTGAGTCTGAGTGTCTCTTCCAAGGCACTGTCTGGGAACGGGCAGAAAGAGAAGTTGTGAGCAACTGAGAAAGAACAAATACAGAGGTTACATCCATGTTTATTCACATGCATTTCTGTGGTTTTCATCTATTTTCTCTTTTCCACATACTGTGCACATTATTCTCTTAACTTGGATTCAGTTTTGCAGTTACCAGCTCATTTCTTGATTTCCTTTGATTATTTTCTTTCAAACATAATGTGGATATGATTGTTTTGTAATGTATTTTAGACTTGGTTACACTTTATGTGGATGATATGTTGCATTCTATAAATGTATCAAACTGTAAATTCACACTTTTGTTTCTGCCTCATCTTGTGGACAAAAAGAAAACCCTGGCACCAATAAATGTCCACCTGTTTACACAAATCTGAGATTTAGCTCTCACCAAACACAGGGGTGTTCACAGATCCATCAAGCAGACAAGCCTCTGATGTTTCCGTCTGTGAGATCGTGTTGAACTCACTCCTCACTGCTGTCAGAGCTTCAGGATTTGTCAACAAGAAACCCAACAGCCAAAATGCAGCAGGACCCACATTACCCTGAAAACAAACAAAGACTCATATTAGCATGATGATAAGGTTGTCCCTCTCACTCTGCTGTTGCATAGTGACAGCACAGGTGGTTATTTGGTAATAGCAAATAAGAACATCACATGACACTCATAGTACTCATAATGTTTTACTAGAGCTTAAACAAAAGCCCACATTTTCCAGTGAATCAAAAAGTCTAATGAATTATTAGTGCTGATGAGATAGCAAATGCACGGCTTCCTTTCATGTGTCTAAGATGAGAAGAGCAGTGCTCTGGATAGTCTCACTACCAGTAAAGCATAGCGCAGTAATGGTTTACTTAAAAAGGAAAGCCATTTGAAATGTGAGGTCCCCTGCCATCTGCCTGCATCTGAGGGCAGGACATTGCTGCTATTTAGTTTTACGGCAAACAACAGCACTGTCTGCCAGCAGTAGTTACATAAAATGGTGAACATTGCAATATAGTAATTAAATTACCATCAAATTGTCTCCAAGTCACTGTAAATACATTGTACCAAATGTAATTAATGTTTTATTTACAGAACATGTAAATTGCTAATGACAGAACTTCTGTCTCTATTAACATATAAGTCACAAGGCCATGACATGTGTTCTAAACTTTTAGCAGATGTATCACAGATCTCACTGTATGAGACCTAACATAGAGACAGAAATATTTTACTGTGTTTTTGTACTACATATTTACAACAGTTAACATCTGAAGTTTTTAGGGAATTGAAAATGTGACTCAACTAATGACTCAACATTTGTAATCAAATGGAAATGTATCACGGTGCATCATGACAAGTTCAAAAAAAAAAGAAAAAAAATGAATAAGTAGTCCGAAGGGTAAAACAAATGTTAAAAGACTGAAGTAACATCTTAAATGCAATAAAGCCTTCCAGCAGGTCTTTAGGCAACACCATATGAGTTAATCCAGTTTGATGTGAGTAAACCACAAGTCAAGACCAACAAAAATCCCATTCAGTGCTTTTTGACTTGCTCACAGATTCTTTAAGAGAAATACATAAAACTGTGTAGCCTACTATAGTGACAAATACCAACTAAGTTGTTTAACTGAGGCATGATAATAATAAAAATGCCAACTGTCCAAGATGGCAAAAAGTAGTCTCAAGAATGAAATTGTGTTCAGTTACAATTCTTTATGTTGTATTCCTGAGTCTCTTTCTGGGTTTTGCTGTGAAAGCAGAGGTGAACAGCACACTCAAGTGCTGAAGAGGAGTACTGCAACTCTCTATGTTGCCTTGAATTCAAGTCTCTATAAGGACTTCTCATACAGAAAGGACCTCATAGAAATGAAGCTGCATTGAGTTAATCAGATTATGTAGGGAACTTGTCTACTCTCCTGGTCTGATCAACAACTGACGTGATTGCTTTTTACATTACACCTTTCTTCTGACATCTCACTGACCTGTGTGGCCCAGAGTTGCATCAGCACAGCCCTCCTCTGGGTCTCCTCATCTGCCCCCCCCTCCTGTAGAAGCCGCCTATAGGCATGAAGCCAAGGGCTCGACCCTGAGTCCTCAGTCAGACCTGCTTGAGCCAAAAGCTCCCACAGCTTCTGCCGAACAGTCTGTGCTGTCTTCTTCTCCTCTGTCATACACAGATAAACATCAAAAATGGAGTGAGAAAAGGGAGTCACAGGTAAAAGATTAATGGTTGAGCTTGAATGCTAGATCAATAAACAGATATAAATGTATGCAGAAGGTGAAAGGAGAACAACATCTGAGAAGTCGACAGGTTTAACAGGCACAAGTCAAGGAGGCATGCAATAATATTGTGATTGGCTGACTATCCTGTGTGGTATGGGTGCAACAGATGTGATCTTAACTGACACAGTACACAAAAGAACACAAGGCCTGGGGGAAGTAGGGTGTACATAGTTAGCTGTGTGTACAAGTTAGATCACAGTCTGTAGAGGACAGTGATGATGAACTGTGGCTCATAAAAAGTCTCCAAAAGCACAAACTCCAACAATCTCTAGACACTATGTAAGCAACTGATCAGTTTATAAAACTTGGCATGGCAACCACAAAACAAAACTGAGAGAGTGTCCATTGATGATGTCAGAGCACAGTGGGAGACATGGTGATGAATGTTAACAGTGATATCACATGTGACATCTTCCTCTGACTCATGGCTTGTAATGGCAGTGATCTGTATCTATGCTTCATGTGCAACAAACCGGACAGATATTCAGAATGACTTTTATCATTTAATCAAAGTTCTATTGTGCTTCCACAACTTTTCTTTCTCACTTATATCAGTGGGTGTGTGACATCTTTTAGCAGTTAATCATGAAAGCCGTTAGTGTGCCGTTACCTGGCTTTAGTGTGCCCCTTGCCATTTTGGTTAAGAGACCATCAAACTTCCGATACTCCTTGTAGACTTTCAAGGGATCTGTACTGTTGTTGTTTTGTTCTCCCCCAAAAAGTGTCAGGTACCCAGCCCTACAAAGAAAGTAGACATACAAGTATGGGAAAGTATGTGTTAATGAAAGGCACCCATTTTTCTTTTGATGGAAAGATAACCAGCCCACATAGTTTTTTCCATTTCAAAGCCATCACTTAAGTGCAGTCCCCTTTCAGCAGGTATTTTTCCACTGGCCCACGCAACTTGAAGCATCTCCTTCTCCAATGCATTACCATCATATACTGCTTCACATTCTATATGTATTCTGGTCTTACTCCACCCCTCTGTTTACTAATGATACATCTAATTGTGAAAGCTACAAAAGACAAGCTACATTTTGATTAACATCCGCTCTAGTATATATAAGTTGCATGTTCAACCACAAAGTTGGTCTTGAACATTTGCGTGAAAGATCAGCGTCATTATTCTCATTGTGTTTACAAACAGATGACCACAGGATTGACTGGTGCGTAAACTGTTTATCTCAATGACTTTGACATGCTTCTTTTGACATAGTGTGTGGGTGTACATACTTAACTTACTTAAAGAGCATGCCGTAAGAGAAGTTGAACAGTCCCTCCTCTTTCCAGTCTTTCTGGTTCTCCGACATCTCAGCTTTCAGAAAGGTTTGCAGATGCTTGCTCATGGTGATGTTGAGGGCAGTAAAATTCCCTCCCATGAAGTGCCTGTGGACACAAAAGATGAGATGGTACAAAGAAGAAAAAGTCAACTACTGTACAGTCAAATGGATTGCTGTAGATCATCCTGCACTGAATGACATCATTTTGAAAATTGTGTAATTCATAACTGACACATTAAAGCTCACTTGTTGACTTTGCCCTACCTATGTCTCCCCTTGGGTAATGTAGGTATTTAGCACATTTCTAGGTGAAGTGGCGACACAAGTAGCAAAGAAAAGAGGGCAAAGGCAAAGACATTAAACTGTGATTAAATCAGAGGAAATGCTGAAATATTGATCTTCAAAACAAATAAGACAACACTAGAATAGATTACTTTTTTTAGTTCCCCACAATGAATACAAGCAGCAGATTATGCCTGAACAATAACAAAACAAGAAGCTCTAAAAATAGATTTGTAAAAATGGGAAGCATGTGCTGTTGAAAAATCCCTTGAAATGTTTTCATGATACTTCACTGGAAGCAAACAGATTTCCAAGAATACACTTCACATTAACTGAAAATGGAAATTGAAATATTTTGTGTGTAGAGTATGAATAAATAAGGACATACTGTTTCATCATTGCTTTTTCTTTAGCCGGCTGGTAATATGGGAGTCGCAAGTTGAAGATCTTCTCCATGAGCACCTGTGCGTAACGTGTGAAGTCCAGAGAATCGGAGTCATTGATAATGGAGTCGTATGAGTGTGGATCAAGCAGAACTGTCACGTAATGTCCAGCGACACGCACCTACATGAGATATCAGTGCAGAAGAGTTTGAGATGCAGGTATACAGCAGAGGCAGATGAGTAATGCATACCTGTTGACTATATACAGTTTACAGAATGTTAAAAGCACTGAAAATAGTCATTTTCCTTTGCATCACAAAAACTGCAATACCTCCAAATTTAGTATCAAAATTGATCAAACATCCACTGTCATCTACTGTAAAACTGTTTCACTGTTTGTCACTGGAAACAGCAAAGCAATCTATTTTGTAGATGTTTTGCCATCAATAGCATCACATTATCTTCTCATCAGTGGATGTACCCAGTTGTTGGAGTTGTATTTATATAAATGTTTCATTATTTATGAACCCTGTAAACCCTGTTTATGAATCCCCAATAGGGAGGCACTAGATATTCAAAACCTCTACAGAAGCGAGACTGTTTTGCCAAATGTTCAGCTTTTTAAAATTTCTTCTACTCACTGTGAAAATGTCGCCATGCTTCAGCTTCATTCGGCTCAAGAATTTGGAGGCATCTTTGCCAAATTCTAGTGCATGCCCTAACCATGGGATGACACCTTTGTCTAAAGGTGGCTCAGTGTTGGATCTAAAAAAAAATAAAAACGAAGAGTAAAACTGATGATCAAATTAATACAAGTGCATATTGCTTATCCAAAAAGTTCTGTATCTCTGTTTGGAACTTCATTCTCCTGACATGACAGTATTTAGGGTGGGGACACGACTAAACATGCTGTCCTGGACAAATTATCTCATTTGGCACATGTAAATCCCTTATTGTCTGCTAGTGAAAAAAAACACTGCTTTTAGGGTTTCCAGTTGCTATCAGTGTACAGAGTGCAGTCTGTATGACAAATCATTTATCATGAGATTATAGTTTTGGGTAAAGGTCAGTGTTAACAATAGCTGGGATTAGTTGAAAACATATAATTACATCCCTTTTTTTAAATTTCTCAAAAGGAAAACAAAAGACCCATCTATCTTTAGTAGTTTAATGCTGTAGTGGTTTAGCTACATTCCTTTGACCTGCGTGGACACAGCCTAAACCAATAAAGATTAAATTGGTTTGCTTTGGTGCGACGTTAAAACGCGTGGCAGGTCCTTGATCATTATCATCACCACGGTAGTATTGTTATTAAAGACCTGTGACGTAAAATGGGTTGTTATACCAATAGAGGATTGACGCTATGATTTATATCATGCACAATATACAATGGGTCAAAGTCAGACAAATATAAACACAAATATTAAAAAGAATTTAAAAACCAACAACAAAAAACAAAACAAAAACGACTTAAATATCAAAGTTTAAGTCCCTCTGCGTTCCTCGCTCTGAGCGCATATACTGTAGGCTACACAACATATGACCCACAGAGTAACTTACCTGGTTCTGTGTGTGAGAATGAAATAGAGCAGGGCAGCTTGAAAGAGCAGAAAAATTGTCCAAATCATTTTGTGTTTACTTCCTAACTCCTCAGAGTCAATGCGCTCCAGTCAACCCTCACATGCTCTTTAAGAGGAGTCCTCACCCACAATTGCGTAAGTGTCATCTCTTACGACGACAAACCAGTCCAGTCATAATATTTTGACTACTTGTCCATGATGTATGATAATGCCCATGACGTGATTGAAAAAATATGACTCAGCTTAATTACTGGTATAAGGAAGTAAAGATACTGTTTCCCCAATTTGACATCTTACAGTGGTTTTACAGAACATATAGTATTTTTTATCTCTGGAAATTCGCCAGATAGAAGGCGATAAAGAACACCAGATTTCATTGGACATGTATCGGAACATAGCTCATTTCTCTGAGGGATCTTTGAAAAAGCTCATGCAATGCGAGTCCTCTGCAGGTGTAAAAATGTTAAGCAAATTTTAGTCAGTTCCTGTAAAACCCGATTTAGATCGAACTTCACAATACAGGAGGCACCTCTATAGTTATGACAAGTGGTGAAGATCTACAGTATTTTCCTACTTTAGGAACAAAACAGGACTTTAAGTAAGGTTAAAGGTGGAGTACTACTCCATGCAAATATTCACGTACACAGCTGACTATTAGTGTCACTCACTGTGCGTCATGTGCAAACACACCTCTTTTTTAACCTAATTTCAGATGATTTTATGATTTCCCACATACTGTGTGATCAGGTCAGCACGTCAGAAATACAGGATCCAAAGAAAACACTGAGATCAGGGTACTCCCCACTTCCTTTTCCACAAAGTCAGGAATAAAAGCGTTTGGGTTTCTCCAAATTTATGAAAATATATTTCTACAGAGGGTTAGACTCTGCATCTTAAATATGCCATTGAGAGAGCAACATGGTCACCTTAGTGTATAAAGTGATTAATAGATCAATTGACTTTTTTGTTTCAACCTTTATTAGTCACAACATAGTAATGTGCAGTTTCTGCAAAGAGGACATAGTAGGTGGAGAAAAATAACCATTAAACTGCTGCTAAATGTGAAAATAACATTTCTCTTTCCAGTACAGACTACAATAAAACTGCTTGGCATAGCTGACCACAGAACCTGAATTAAAAAAAAAAAGTTAAATCAGCATAGAGAATATAAATAATGTTAATTCTGCTAGAACTTAAACACCGGATGAGAATTAAGAGAGCTCCTTGACATCCTTGCCATCTCCCTTGTCGTGTGTGTTAACTGTTTCTCGTGATTCATATACATCTTCAGGAGTTTGGCCAAACACAGCTCCGGTGCGTTTGAGGAGGTAGACTCCAGCATGTAAACCCCCGACATTGACCCAAACAGTGTGCAACTTCCTCCATAGTCCGCCCATCCTCGAGATAGCCTGGAGAGAAAACATAAATCTTGTGAGGGGAACCTAACAAATGAGACATTTGTTTTATGTAAAATAAGATTGCTGCTTAGACAAATACAGCTGCTGAGGCTTTTCCATGATGGTGTTCCTAAACTAAGTTTAACCTGCCTCTCTCAACTATGGAGAGATTGTTTAGAGATTATTTCAGGGTTCAGAAATGGGTTCAGCAGAGCAAGACTTTTAGCAGAGGAACCACATTCCCTGTGTAAGCACAATGGAGAGTTGTATAAACACAAACGACACCAGAATTCACAAATGATAAAACCACCAATACTTTGTTTGTCCATTTCCAAATAAATTTAGAAAAAGAGGCAAAGAGTGAAATTACGGAGGGGAAATTGGCACATAAACTCACCAAGCACTTTATTAGCAACACTTGTGCAATCTAATTCAATCCAACACTTATTTTTTGAAGCTGACATATGTTCAATGTTTATTGAGATTGTCACAAAACTCTGCTTAATGTTTATTACTGTGGTTGTAGTGGGTGGTGGTGTACTGCAGTGCATTATATTGAAGGGTGCTCCTATAATACTTTGTCCAAACCCTTAACATCTATGAGGAGGGCAAAACATATAGACGTGTAATGCAAGAGATATGACAGGAGAGCTATGACAAGGCTGTCAGTCAGGTAAAATATCAGGATGCAGTTTACATCCTTCAAAAGTTTAAACACAAATGTAACG
>JANJYP010156338.1:0-13170 GCA_024605115.1 Rastrelliger brachysoma
CACCACGGCTCAAACGCCTGTGGGGGGTTAGGTCATGTGGTTTGTCTGTCTGTGGTCTGCACACTATTCAGATCAAATACTGAGGCACGCACCATCCAGATTTAGCATAATAATCAGATTATTAGGTGAACAGTGCCAGCAGCGTTGTAAGGATGTATGTCTGCCTTGCATATGAGGTGTTTAAGTGCAAGAGCAGCACAATATCTGCTCCAGTGTCTGATGTTATGCAGCATTATCAACAAAGGACGTCAGGGAGAGCCATAAAGCCAGCGTCAGTAGAGCAGATGTACTGTAGGATACCTCTGTGGGCAGGAGCCACGTCACTGACCTACATGCTTTCTACAAAGCCCACTCCGCCTGAGGTGGTGGAAAACTATGCAAATCTATACGAGATATCGACTTCCTCGTGCATTTTAAAATGTGCATACCAAATTATACAAACTGGCATATCAGATTCCCAGCTAACGCATGCAAGCTTTCTTGCATCCTGCAAAAAAGGCTTTACGGTATCAATTAAAACCAAATGCATGTTAATGAGTCAAAATTTCACATTAGGGAGGCATCATGTGTGTAAAATTAACAAAACTGCATACGACAAAGTACTCTTTTTTCCCCCACAGTCATTGAACTATTTTATTGGATAAAACATGGTACAGCTCAGAAACGCTTCAGCTGAAAATGCAACGCAACCACAAAGCTGTTTACAATAATAATGCAGTAAAAGAAATCAAGTCCAAAGAGAGTAACACGGCATCTGGATGTAACACTAGCGTTGTGCATTACCTGGAAAAACCGTCTAACAGCGGAGTGAGCAGGGCTTTTTTTTCCCTCGGCGGTGAAGTAAAGGCACCAGCACTAGCAAGGCAGTAGCTTGCGCAGTCATCTCCATAGCGGGCAGTGTCACAACCCAACCAACAGCACAAACTACTACCTCAGCCAGTACGTGGTCAAAATGCGGGAGAAAGAAAAGGGGAGAAAGAGATAAAAGAGAGAGGAAAAACAACAGCGATAATAGAGATAAATGATCGTAAAGCTAGAGAAATGCACCGTCTCAAAGCGGAGACACATTCCCATGCAGCCGGAGATGGTCCGTCCTCTCCCGCTTCGCTCCTCTTCTGTACAGACTTGAATTAAGAGGGAAACCCCGCCCAAGCAGACCTGCTCCCTCCGCTCCTCTCCTCCTCCTTCTTCTTCTTCCTCCTTTCTTCAGTGCAAACCACACAATCCCCACCACGGTCTTTTCCCCTCATATGACCTAGGCTGGAGGGGGGTGGGGTGGATGTCTACAATATAGGGTTCGGGGACCTCTGAGGGACTCTAAAAAGGCGGCAGACGGGTCCCGATTGCATTGCATGCAGAGATGGTTTAATCTAGATAGGGTGAAGACATGTCTTATGTTGTATATTATGGCCCACCTACTGCACAGTGTTAACCTCAGGGGTCGACTCTTGACTTTATTCAAATACAAAAACCATTAACAAAAAAAAACCACCTCAAAAAAATCAAATATAAACCTTATCCGTATTTTATGGAGGATCCGTGATTTCAGAGAATAGTAACAAGAGGAAAAATATTAGTAGGCCTATACTTGAAAAGTGTCACTTTACTGCAGTGCAGCTTTTAAGATGGGCATTGTTACAGTTGTGATATAGATGTAATTGTTCAGTAGGGTTTTCACCGGTCGTCATTGTACCTTCTGTAATTCGAGGTCTTGTGCATCATTTTAAACGCATTCTGCTGCTATTCAGTTAGACACACGCAGATTTAATTTGGTTTGTAATATCACAAATTTGCTAATTTACAATTAGCTAGCTGCAGAGTCACCACAAGAGGGAGCTGTTGGGCCACCATCAACCAGTAGATGCTGCAGTTACAACAGAGATTAGGCTTGTTTCAGATAGAGCATGCGTTGCGTTGCCTCGCATAACGTCATGCATTATGGGGGAAAAAAACGTCAGAAATGCTGGTGATAACAGAGAATGTCTATCTATGCAAGGCCGCTCGCAGGCAGAATGAATGAGAGTCTATGAGGATACACCCCTCAAAATCGAAATTAATTTTTTATTATTTGACTGGTGTTTTCAAAAAACTAAAGGGGGGGGGGGGCAGGATTGAGTCTCTGGCTCTGCGTTGGTAAGGCTTTCTTTGTTAATAAGTGAAATAATGTCCTCCTTCAGAGTGTTTCTGATTCTCTGGTTTATGCCACCAAGTGGCATCTCTGGTTGCAGCCACAAATCCATCACTGACCAATCAGCATTCATTAGCAGAATCTAACCTATAGGTAATCTAAAGTACATTAGTACTCGCTAGTTTCACTTCAAACCTGTAATCCATATTGGATTTGCAGAAACTACAATAAAATTTGTGATTTTTCAATAACAATCAGTTGAAAAAGACAAATTTAGCCTTCTAGCTTAATTGAACCAGATTCACTCTGCATTTGCCCATGATCACCCCCAGTGAAAGTCACTAGAACTGCAACCAAGTTTAATACAAAGGGGCAGATGACAGAGAGTGGCAAAACTAATTGTAGACAGGCTTTGGCTACAATCTTCAGACCGATGTAGATCCTGGATGTATTACAACTGTCACTCACCCTTGCAGACTGCAGCTATTTTTTCCAGTGGCCACTTCTGGCATTGCAGCAGCAGCAACAACAACAAAACCACTTAGGGTGAAAAAAGTAATTTTCCCACAGACCACAAAGACGCTTGACAGGACACCTCAAACTGCAAACAAGGCGAGTTATGATTCTTCTTTTTCCAGGTTTATATTTGTAAACGTTTTGTAAACAAGTGACTGAAAAATCAGAGACATGACCACAATGTAAAGTCTCCAGGCCAAGCAGGAATTTGCAAGCAGGGTCAATGGGAGAAATACTACTAGGCAAATTCAGTATGCCGCATACCCCTAGGAGTAAACTTTTATTATGAAAATCATTTTAAGTCGATGTATGTGAAGAGCTTCAGTCATGCCAATTGGGAGCTGGTCAGTCTCATCCACGCAAATTGCAGCGTGATGTCACATACGCGAGGCTTTCTGTAGTCTTTCTCATTGAGTTTACAGCATTTAACTGAACAACTGCACAATAAACCGTCAAACTCTTGATATGAAAAAAATATTATTTAAATCCAGGAATAACAACAGTGGGATCAGAAAATAATTATGTTCTGTCCATTGAACACCATTCATTTTTTATGCTCCAATTTATGCTCCACCATTTTAGGTNGCATTTATTCTTTTTTCCCATTCTTATTTTTGAATTTTTAAATTTTCAAACATGATTTTAATGATGGGGCCACCAAAGTGCCTGTGGGGATATCTAATCTGATGATCCTAAATTAATTAAAATGAAATTAAAAGTCTGGAGTCATATGAAAATGACACATTATAAAATGAATAAAAGTCAACGGACATCATATCAAAAAAATGTTTGTCCTTTTCATTCAGAAGATAACATTTTGAAATACAGTTTAATATTCCTAAACAGATTTTTAAAATGCACATATTAATAGTAAAGTAATGCATTATAATTGAGCCACACACAGCACTAAGCTGATTGTAGAAGTGTCCCATTTATTTTATACAGACAAGTACATCCCTTCTCAGATGGCTGGTTAAAGATGACATGGAATGTTACAGTAAGATTTGTTTTCTTGCATAAAATCCTCACTGTTGAAAATGTTGCAAAAGTCTAAGTGTTCTTTTTTAAGATCAATAAAGCCCCAGTTTTTGCATTTTTTCTTAATTACATCATCAACACTATCACCACACACTGTACATCGACTCAGCCTCATCGGGAGAATAAAACAAACTAAATCCAGGGGCAACACTGCAACTTTTTTTTTTTTTTTTTAATCTCTGTAGATAACACAAGAGAGCAGCCAGTCTGTATGAGAATGGAGGGGGCAGAGGCATTATCAGCTCACATGAGAAGTATACTATGATGTGTATGAAGGTCAGGGTCATCAGCGTGGTCTGAGTGGGCCTCGAACCTCTGCTCACCGTAGGTTGCTTCATTTCACTGTAGATGGGGCTCACGTGGAGTTCATGTCCGTGCACTTGTGAAGCACGTGGGTCAAGAAGAGACATTCAAGATTTCTTCATTATAAAAAACAAAGAGCTGAGAGCGAGCCTGGTCAGGACTCTCCGTTCTGGACTCTGGAGATGGGTGGCTGCATAAAGTCTTTAAAGGGCCCTAGGGCCTCCTTCAGGGCTGAGCTTACCTCAGACGAGGAGCATGTAATGCATTCTACCAGTGTGGGGTACAAGGCAATCACCTGAGCCCATGTGTTGCCATCCACTGCAAGCAGTAAACAAAGGAATTGTAGAACAAGAAGGAAAATTACAAGGAAGGGTGAGGATGGGAGGGAAAGAAAGAAAGAATATCAATTGTGATAAAAGGCAAATCAAAGAAATAACTTCCCTAATAAAATTCCCACAGGCAAATGGAAATGGGTTTTGCTCTGAATAAATGGCCATATAATGCAAACATCTTGAAGGACACTTCAAAAACGTAATTTCAGAATGTCTCCTTTCAATCTATTGCGATTAAAAAAATAATAATTTCTTGTAATTGACCTTGCTAGAAATGTAAACAGTTCTCCCAAGATTAGAGATAAAACTCATTTGAAAAATGGTCCCAACTGTACTCTGACACATTTATCTGAAATTAATAGATGATAGATGGGGGTGGCATCATTGTATTATTCTTTTTTTTTTCATTGTCTCACCTCTTTCATAAATGTATGTAATCTTTGAAACAGTTTGATACTTACCATTTTCTGGCTGTGTCTTTTTGAGGGAGTCCATCAAAGTACTGATAGCTTTCAAGACGAAGATAATCTCTGTCACTTGTTGTCTGAAAAGACAAAAAGACCTTTATGAGCTACAAAGACATACAAAACTAACTAACTCTCTATTGAGAGTTTTGCATGTAACCTTAAAAGCAAAATATGGAAAGGTGTCCTTGAAAGAATAAATTATATTAAAACAACAAGCCAGCACAGAAAGAATTCAATCTAGTTTGTGAAAATGGTGACTGAAGGTCTTTTAAAGTTGCCATTAACATGCTCACATAGAAAGCTTCATATTCTCATCTCTATGAAAACAGTAAGAAAGTTTACCTGTGCGCCTATACAAGGAATGTTGTTATGATGAGTGAGAAAAACTGTGCTGTGTTTCTGAAAACATTAAATGTGATCAACCAGGAAATCCAGAGACTACAGTACCTGCCTAAATCTGACTAGTGTGAAAACAGTTGCCAGAATTGATCAGCATTTAAACTCAATTGTGCACCAAAGCAATATTACTGTATGTATATAATTAAAATGATGCATTTATTGTGCATTCTGCTGTTTTCTCCCATCTTAACGTTTCCTCTCATCAAGTATAACACGTGTTAACAATTTCATTAAGAAACATTGATTACTTTTCTTTTCATGTTGCTTTTTAAATTCTATAGTTTATTACAAGCCCTATTAACTTAATTCATGATTTTCTCACATTTTACATTTATACACAAATCCTAGTGTTAAATGTTGTCTAAATTTACAGAACATTTGATTTGCTATTCATGAGTATATTATATTTTTCTGAACTCCCCTGTCTATCCCTTGGCCATATCAGCACTAATGGCATAACTTCCCTGTGGGCATGATTTAGCTTTCATCATGTTCTATAAAAACATGTATTGCAGGATTAAGCAATCCACCCAATCCTAAAATGTGATGCCAGTGTGTCAAACTGGATAAGTACAATGTTTTTATGTTGTTAACAAAAAAGAAGAAGAAAAACAATGCATGCATGGATGAAGCTGGGGTACTCTTGCATTGTTAAATGTCTTGGTGGTTAAATCCTGGTGCTAATAATTCCAGTGTTCATATCTGAAATCCTGATGGGGATTTCTGTCTTAAAAATTTGAAAAAACAAAAGGTTTTTTTTCCCAACGCTTCGTACCACAGTGTATTTTATTTCAGATATGTACAGAAAAATGTACCTGGGTAAAGGACAACGTCCACTCAATCTCTCATCCTCCACATAGCGGCGGAGAACATCCTGGGACCTCTTGAGGAGCACAGAGAGTGCCATACGTGAGATGTAGCCCTCTTGTGGGGTTGACACCTTGTTGCTGAAAGAAAACTGCAGCAGTGTCTCAAAGCAAACCTTGGAAAAGTCCTCCCTCATCCGAACATCAATCTCTGCCTCTGTCAAAAGAAGGGAGTTTTAGATTTTATTTTAGATTTTAGACTTTTAGCTGATGCTGCTATCCAAAGTGTTTTACAATGAGTCAACAGACAGGCCAAAGTGTCTTGTTCATGAAAACACACAGAGCTACAGGAAAGGCTTTTGTAATGAACCAAGGACTTAATGGATGCAGCAGGATTCTTACACTTGGTCAACCTGCAGTTCCATCAGTGTAAGATATACAAGTAGACAACGCTGCTGAAGTCAAACAATTTTAGCTGTCAAAATCACATCTTACCTGTAAATGAAGGAGACTGTGAGTGAATGGAACCTCTATTGAGCATAGTCATAATCTGGCCAACAAAGTCTTTGGGGATAAAATTGGCAAACGGTAAAATCTCTGTACTGATCAGCTGGACCACCTGAAATAAAAACACAATACACACAACACAATGCTGATGTGGGCAAACTCATGAAGTCACACATTGACAGACTGTACAGCAGAAACAAGTACTTACCTCTACATCAACAGCTTCATTCTTCTGAAATTCCTGGATGGACAGGTTATCTGGAGGTGTGCTAAAAAAAATAAAACCATCAAAACAATAAGTTTGTTAATCAGAACATTTAAAAACATTTATATATGAAAGTGCAGACTTTTTACATCTGTACCTTTTGGTAAAAAGAAAGTCTTCAAAGGCATTGGCCAACTCCGGCCACATAGTGTCAAACTTTCCAGAAGAGGCATGCTGACGTGCCACAGGCAGTCCAATAGACAGGACCTTGAGCAGAGAAGAAACAGCAAGCTTCCAGGTGCTCTCTGATGGACAGGCATACTTCAGCCCCAAGGGCATTCTCAAGGTCTTCAGACACAGGGAGACAGAGAGGAGACAGCAATAGAAATAGATCATGAGACTGAAACACAGAGCATGGCTACATGGTAAAAATCACAAAAACTAACTAGCATATGCTGAAAGCCATTTACCTCTGTTAGAGACTATTTTTGCAAGGTTAGAAGTCATTAATTCCAACAAGGCAGTATTTCAAGATTTTTTTTGCTGCCCTATTCAAGTTACATTCCATAAAACCAGGAAGAATCGTAGTCCATCCTTTTTTTGACAAAGAACAGTTGAGTTACGTAAGGTTAGGATACATAAATACAGCCTTCTGGTTCTAGGGTCAAAAATGGGTGAGGCTGAAAGTTGAATAAGGAACCTTCTCAATAGCTCCTCGGCAAATTCACTCCCTTCAAAACAAAGCCAGTAACGGAGAGAAATAAAATATTTTCTGATTGTCTGACAGTGATTTCATTCAAAAGGAGAAATAACCATTAAACATTAAACAGCTATTATACTGAGGAGATTTTTAGTTTCATTTTCATTTACTCTCTCAGCATTTCATCTCGTCATAAGATCCAAATCATGCAGCAGTCAATGCAAAGAATGGGACTATTTTTTCTTTTTACTGTTTTCAATTGATTACATCAGTAATCAGTTTTAGAGCATTACTGTATTTTAATATAAGAGTCTTCCTTATTTGTCCTTTTGTCCTTCATTTAAATGTTACACTCCAAGTTAAAATTTGCTCTACTTTTGTCATTCTCCTTCATTTCTGCAGTTACTGCCAAAGAATGTGACACAAAAGCAGACATATGTATAATACAGACGCACAAATACACAAGCATAAGCTGAGAAACAGATGCCCTCCCTTGTCTTGTCATGCAAGGAGCATTTGATTTACATAGCTAGTTGCTGAACCACATACCTACCTAGGAACTCTTAAACTGCTGAGATTACTTCTGTAAAAACTTTAACACAACGTTTAGCATAAAAAATCTTACCATTGATGTTACCAATATTTATTGTCATATAAGCTGCATAAAGGGTTTTACAATTATAAAATATAAATATCTATGAAATTGAAGTATCTGATGACGTCTGTTTCATGGCTTCACTTAAAGCAATACCAGGTAGGGTTTTCTCTTTGGGTTTCCCTATAGTTGGGAAACTGTATTGTCTTCTACCACTGTAGTAAAATTGGTCATGGTTACATCAGGAATCACACGAGTCAGAGGAGCTGCAAAGCTGCTGTTTTCTTTTTCTTTGGTGAGGGAGGAGGGAGGCACAAGACAACTGCATAAGTGATGATGATTGGCTAGGTAGAGTTAGATCAAAGGCACATGCAAACTAGTGGCCAAAACACCGTTGTTGCACTGTTGATGATAATAGCAAATCTCAAGCAAGATATTTAAAGTTTTTGGGGGTTTTTTTTAAAGGGAAAGAAAAAGTAACAACTTTTATAGTGGAGTAAATCAGTTACTTTTTGGGAGAAGTAATTAGTAATTTCTATTAGTAATTCTAACTAATTACTATTTGAAAGTAATGTGAGCAACACTGGCTGTAAAGCAGTCACATTTTGTAGTTCTTTGTGTGCTTGGGTTCCTACCCAAAACCCAAAGTTGCGTTGCGCCAGTAAAAGCGATTAAGGCCCTGTCAGACTACGATAGACATGTCATTCAACTAATTATAATTTGATGTACCACCACAAGGGTCTTGGAAATATATTATAAAGGTTGAAAAACTGCATAGTGTTTAACACAGTCTTTAACTGTGTTTAAATCATGGAAATGCTATGTATCACTATGTATGCATCCTGTTGATGGTAGAGGAACATACAGTAAAAGTGATTTGTATATACTTAAATGAAATTTGACAGAGACTGGCATGTATAGGTGGATATGTAGGTGGTAAATTTGATTTGACATATCTGTGTTGTTGTTTCCTCATATGTTAATACTGGATCCCTAAATGCTTCCATCAAATATAAATTCCACGTGTCTAATTTGCATGATCTACCCAATTCCTCAGATATAGTGGAAACACAACAGGGACTTCCAAGTTTAGACCCTGGGATTAGGGTTCTCTGGTTTCAAAGTACTTGGAACTTTTGGTGGAAACGTGGCTTAAATGCTACAACACTGGTAACAGGTTTCAAGATTCAGAGCAATTGTGTTTTAGCTAAAATATATATTACAAAAATCCATACATAAATTAAAAGTTTTTGCAACCATGTGAAATTTAAAACTCCCCACCCTGATAAAAATACCTTGATGATATTCTGGAGAACCTTCTCATTAATGACAGCTTTGTGGCATGCTGTTTTGTGGTACAGGTCCACCACCACCTCCAAGGAGCGCTCAGCAAAGGGCACATAGTTTAAGGCAACCCACTCTGCCTGTAAAAGCAAAAACATACAAGAGGAAAATAATAGACTTGTTAGTAAAACTATTTTTAACAAACTTTTGGAGAGCCACACTGAAAGCTGTTTTAAAGGCACACTTTGTATGAGCACACAAGTAGCACACAAATCAGTCTGCTTTGGGATTTTATTAGGCATGTATGGAAGCTAAAATGGTATAGCTGAACAAAAGACTTTGAAACTACAAAGTGTGTCTTTAAGAATTACAGACTGAACCACACCTGTGTATATATGAACATCACCAAAAACACAGAATTAACTGAAGATGAAACTGCACAGGGGTTGTGCACACAGAGGCATATAACCACCAGTTAGTGGCAGGCAGAGAGGGAGCAGCATGGAATGAGTGAGAGACGCAGAGAGCCTACCATGCAGTGTGATATCTTATCCACCACAGAGGGTAGGCTAACACCATTCAGCACAGTTTAGTACAACTATAAAGGGGGCTGAAGGAGATGATGAAACTCACCGGTGCAAACAGCTGGATCTAAAATGGTTATCCAGTGAGTAGTCCCAAGAAACAGAGTGAGAGAAGATTGCAATTAAATTGGTGTTGAAGTTGTATCAAATTTGCAGTGGCTTGATGGTTAACTGAGGTTTCATAATAAAGAGTGGTTTAGGGGAAAAACACTCATTCCTTGCAATGTGGACATTTGAGGCAATCTGACAACTTTGGATGAGAGCCAACAAGACGACAAAGACCACCCATAACATCCGTTTGAATGGGTGGGAATTTTGCTTGAATCTCTTATTTAAACAATTTAAATAGATTCAAATCAACAAAATTGTCCAGTCCAGTGTAAGGCTGAGTGTAGGGCCTGACCGCAGTCAGGATTTGAGTGTGCATTGCTAACATTTATTAGCATGATTGTACCAGCCTGCTTGTGTTAGATCAAGAAAGCTGTCAGCATTCCCCACAGGCAGAGTACATGCTAGATTATATGATTCTATGACTCCAGAGCAACAATGTGCAAGACAGACAATGCTATCAAAAAACTGTGAAATGACTCCTCTGTTCTAAAGAAAAAAATGGAGCAGTTTGTTGTTTTACAAATGAAGTGATCTTGCTTAAGATCACTGAGTTCCATGGAAATGCATTTGTTTTTTTGTGGTTGTTCTTCAGATGAATTTGAACAGTGTTTGAATATAAAAGTAGCCAGACATTTCTCTGGCAAACAGCCAGCAAGTGGAAGCATGAGGGAAGGAATATGAGAGATATGGCTCGGGGCAACTAATAGGGGTTCACAAGACTCAATCAACCTCATGAAGGGCTGAAATGGCATGAAATGGCAGTAGAATGAATAACAGCATACAATGTTTTAATGAAACTATCTGTGAAAGGAAATAAAAACAAAGCAGTTAAGGGCCAATTCCATTTCCCGTACCTGGTTGTATTTGGCATTGGCCACGTGTTTGGTTTCCATCCTGCCATACTGAGGAGGCTTGCAGGAGAACTCCACGAAGAGTAGCAGCTGTTCGAAGATGGCCGGGTACATGACCTGCAGGTTCTCTGGGCCCACACAGATGGCCTGCAGCAGGGAGGGAAGAGAGGAACAAACACTGCTGACATCCACCACAGGACTGCATATTACATAATTTAGCAGACTGACACATTGTTTCCTGGGCTGAGCTGACACAAAATGGAATGAAACAATTTTTGGTAAACAGGAGTAGGGAGGCATTTCTCAAAACTGTGTTTATAGATTAATGACAGAATGAAGTTACTGGATGAAAAAGCACAGCTTAAACAATAAGTTGATTAATGAATTAGTCATTCATTGCGAACAATAACGACAATTAATGAAAAGTGCATTATCCAGAAAAAATATCAAACCTTTCTCTAAATCTGGATTTTCAAAGGACTTATAGTTTGTCTATGTTCATATTATTTCAAAAAGAATAGCTTTTGGCTTGGGGATATTCAAACAAAACAAGGAAATTGGCATTTTTCACAATGTTTTGGTGTATTTGGGATAAACAACACAGAGAAGCATTATGGCTCCCATATAATACCACAGTTTTTACAAGGTAATTTCTGTTATCTTACTTGTTTCTTATCTTGGTTCTATTTTTTGTGACACATAATCTATTAAATGTAATATTTAATTGCTTGTCTGGTAGCCACATTTTTTGTTTTCTGACAATATATTTCCTTTGCCCACCTTCTGCAAAACATCCAGAGCAGTGAGCACAGCTTCCTGAAGGCTGGTGAGCACCGCCTCAGTGTAGGAAGGGAGGATGAAGGGCGAGGCATCGCTGCTGATAGGCACAGACACGGCCCCATGGAGGATGACTCCCAGCTTCTTTAGATCCTCCATACTGAAGTTGGCCTTGATGTGCTGGTAGAGTGCTGGGAATATCTGGATCAGCGCTGTGAGGAAGGGCTGGCTGGGGATGAAGGAGAGCTTCTCCATCACGCCACTAGGTGGTCTTGTGCTGTCAGTTCCCGTTCGATACCATGTGTTCCACGCAGACCACCACAATGCTGAGTCCTCTAAGGCTGACTCCTCCCCTGGTGGAGGAGCCTGCAGTTCAGCGCCATTGTACCGTGTCAGTCGCTCAACTAGAGAATCTGAACGCACCAGAGGTCTGCCAGGACCAGATGCTGAGAGGGGGTCAATGAGCACCGGGGGAACACCCATAGCAGCAAGTGCATCACCTGCTTTGTCTGAGTCTTTAACAGGTGTGACAATCTGTAAGATCTCTTGAAAGCTCTTGAGGGCAGCCAAGGAGACTTCATTATTCTTGCTGAGAGCAGCAGATTGAATGTGGTTCAACAGCACCTCCCAGGCTTCAAAGAAATCACCTGCAGATAAAAAAAAATTAAGGAAAAGTGTGAAACTGTCAATCGGCAGTATGAGTGAATTGCAAATAAGTTGCATTAGTATTCACACAAACACATGCTCACTCCCACTCATTCACTACATGATCAATCACACACATGTAGTCACTATCTAGTGCGTATTCTTGTTCACTCCAGATTCCAGGAGATTGAATTTCATTTGCGAGGGGGTCGCCATCAATATGCAGGAGACTCCCAGAACTTCAGAGAGAGATGGCATGTGTCAGACTATGGATGTTGCACCGGTCTTTTTAACTAGCTCCTTCACGCATTTGAAGACATCATAAACTATCGTAATAGGCCAGTATAATCAAAATCTCTACTGTTGGCCAAATTTATATCGTAGAGTGTTTATACTGCCCACCACTATTTAATGGGTAGTAAATATTCCAATAAAAACAGTAGAACCAGGGCTATTGTTTTTCTGGGCACATTTTAATATTTAATTTTCATTAGTTACTATGAAAATCAGTGCAACTCAGATGTCTCTGTGAATAATTAACAGTCCAGACTTTAGACTTAAGTTTTACTGACAGCAAAATCCACACTTATACAACAAATTTATCTTGGTTGTCTCAGAAAATTACATATGGCTCACCTAATTGTTGGAGGAGATATCGCCTTGTATTGAAGATGCGTGCAACCCCAGCCAGAGTCAGCACCCACGTCTCCGCCCACTGTTTTTCAGCTGTGTCTCGTGAATGGTGGATGAGGATATTCCCGCCACCGGACTCAATCTTCTCCTTATCTGCTGTGGTGGATGACGTTCTCACGCAATCCAGCAGGTGGAACAGTACCTAGTAGTGACACCAACATTTCTGTACAATACAAAGCTTACAGAAATAACAATTATCTTGGATAGTTTTCTGGACAAACAATAATGA
>JANJYP010156373.1:0-14674 GCA_024605115.1 Rastrelliger brachysoma
AACAATCGCAGCTCATCCTGTCAAACAAAAAGTAGACAAGATGCTTTAATGTGCTACTGTGTCATCATGATGGGAAGTGATATGTGTGTTCATAAAAGGTGGTGGTGGGGGGGGGATGAGTCAGTATTGTGGATCCTTTTCCGATCAAATTTAGAAGACGGGGAAACATCGATTGCTTTTTGCATCAGTGGCATCAGTTATCTCTGCTTTACAAGGGGCCAGTGTTCAATAAAGACTGATGTTCTACGATTACAGCTGATATATCATTCACTCACATTTAACATCAATCAATTTAGTCCCTCATATTGTATGTGTTGGGGAAAAAGCACTTATTTTAAGATTTACTCAAGTCTACATTTTATTTTATTCTTTCCTTTATAGAAAAATTAGTATTCATTTATATTTATTCATTACTTTACATCACTTCTTATTTTTCAACAACCCTTTAAGATAAATATTTCAGATAAATATTTCTCCTTCTTAAATAGTGGTCTCATTAAAGCTTTAATTAAACACAACATTGACTATTTAACACCATTAAATCAATAGAAGTGCTGGAAAACAAGACAAGAGAGTTTCCTAGACTGTGTGAGACTGCATTTAGTCACAGTGACGCTTCTGAGTGTGTAGTAGACCTGACGGGGGCACCACGTGAAAAGTCAAGGGGATCACTAAGATTATTCATCCTATAGGGGTAATATGAATGTCTGTATTGAATTTCAAGTGAGTTCATCTAAAATAAATTCAGTCCTCTACTATCTCTAGTGTCATGTCGCTACTTTGGTAGCAAAAGAAAAACAAAAAAAAAAAAAACAAAGCAATATTCTAACTGTACCCAACAATTTCTGCTCAATGTTGCCACAAAAAAAAAAAAAAAAAAAAAAAATCTCAGGTACAGTATTCTCAGCGGTCTCACTATAACACACCTGATTCTAATAATGACCTCGTTATCAGGCAGCCACAGCTTGTTAAGGGCTAGATAACGAGCTGATTATTAAGATCAGGTGTGTTAGAGTGTGGTGATACTCTACCTAAAATATACAGGACAGTAACTCTACAGCAGCAGTGTTGGACACCACTGAGAAATGAATTTAGCTGTAGCTCTCTGTGTTTGATAGCGCACTGTTGGTTTATCATGATTGTGCAGTGTTCAGGTAAGGCCCTGTTTTATCATGCTCTGCTGCTTTTGTTACATATATACACTGTATTGAGGAGTAAATATTTCCATGTAAAGGTGTTACATAATTTAATTACTGCACTCTGTTACAGTTACTTCTGGAAAAATGTCATTAAATTATAGTTTACTTGATATTGGTGATTACAAATGAAGTTCTTTAATTATATTTTCATGATCTCTTTACTGTAATTCGTTGTGCTTCACATTTGTCTTGTCAGCGTCAGTCTTCTGTTCTGTGTTGTGGTGTACTGTTTTTGCTTTGTAAAGTTTGTGCTATATAACTAAAGTTGTTATTATTATAAATCATACAGTATCCATGAAAAACACCTCAGCTTAGATTTTGGTGTTTAATGGGTACACTTCCACTAACATCTGAAAACATTAATTAGAAAATTAGAATATTCATCAAACAAGTTACATTAGTCATTGAAAGAGTTCCATTACTTATTACATGTTAAATAGAATAACTAGTAATCTGTAACCTATTACATTTCCATAGTCACTTTCATAACCCTGATCACAAGAGTCAGTATTGTGTCATATTCTGTTAGCGTGCAATCATCTATTACAGTTATGTTTATTATTCCTGATGATGACACACAACTTTACTTCCCTTCAAAACCAAATGAAGCACAATGCAACATTGTCAACAATTTTATTCTTTATTATTTTAGAAAACAATAATTACATTTAACAGTCAACACTCTTTGAATTTGAAACTGTATAAAATGATTGTGGTGCCTTTATATTTCTATGCGTACAATACTGTAAAGACTCAGTACCTTCACATACACTGTATCTATTTTTATCCCAAAGTCAAACAATTGCCTCTTTTCAAAGTTACATATATGAAACAAACTTTAGTTATAATTACCAGAGAAGCTGTTTCATTTCACTTCCATCAGCATCAACAACACAGAAAGACTTAAATATAGACCACTTCAAGTTTCTGTTCATAAGTGAGTACATTTGAAAATAAGACGTTTTTTTTTTACTGACATTTGGAGTGTTAATAATCAAGCTTGCATTTACAATTAGAAGTCTTTATTACAAAAGTGTTTATTCATGAGGCAATGAAATGACAACTTTATGATCCAGTTAACTTCATGCAAAGCACCTCTGTAGGAAGTGAGTCATGTGGGTGTAGACGTGTTGATAGGCCGAACCAGTGAGTCCGTGATCCTTGTCTGTGTACCACTGAAAGGAAATGAAAAAATATGATTATGAATAATTATTAATACATATTTCTAATGACTATATGACAGGTAGATTCTTCAGAAAGCACAATATCTCGCAGTGATATTTCCATATTCCTCACCATGGCTTCAAAGTCCACCTGCTCGTCCACCAGAGCTTCAGAGATCTCGGCCGCCTGCTGGAAATGAACGTTGTCTAGAAACGCACAACAACAAAAAAAATGAAGGTAAGGTTGGAATAAAAGTCTAACAGTTGCTTTTCAAAACTGCTGTATTAATGTGATAAAGAGGTTACACATCACTCCTTTAACATCATGTGTGTTAAATTCTAAAGCAATAGATTAACATTTTGACTAAATTTCTAATTTGCTTTTTTTTAATGCCATCTGCTTAGCTTAGCATAGAACTGGCTACAACTGGCTCTGTCCAAAGGGAAAAAAAACAGCCTGAAGATTACACATTAAAATGACACATTAAAATTTTACAGCTCATAAAGATATCATCCATACAAAATATAAAAGATAACTGGTTTTATGGTTTCATGTTGGAAGTATTTCTTGGCTAAGACTGATGGTCTCTACTGGTTGCCTTACAAATCCCATACACTGCATTACATACAGTGTCTATTATTGCTCTTCATTACCAGAAAGAAAACAAGAGGACCTCTTCATCGTTTTCTTCCAAGCGACCCATGAAGATGTGGTTGCCAGTTCTTTTCTTTCTTTTTAAACTTCTGCATTCCATTTTAGCCTAAAGTAGTTAAACTACTTTTAATTTGATCAAGTTCTTATATTAGCACTCAAAAAAACTTGAATTTGTAGGTTAGGTCAGCCATAATGAGAAACATTTCCAACACCTGCTCTGACATGTTATGTCTAACTATCATCCACCTGTACAACTCAGAAATCAGAAAGTGTCATGTTACTATGGCTACCAGCATATAACTGCATAATTAGGTTTTTAATAGTGTTGCTGCTTATTTGTTAGGAAAATGAACAATTACTGTAAAATATCAAATCTATTGTTGAGACATCCAGTTTGAGAATCATCGATATAATGGAAGGGAATTTTGACTTCCAGTTAAAAGATGTAAAAACATCTGATTAGTATTACAATTAAAAAAAAAAACAAACTCACCATCAGCTGTTCCATGAATGAGAAGATACTGCACTGCATGGAAATTCCTGGCCCTGGCCATCACTGTTGTATTCTGCACAGGGAATAATAAACATACTGATCAGTAACACAGACAAGGTGTGTGTGTGTGTGTGTGTGTGTGTGTGTGTGTGTGTGTGTGTGTGTGTGTGTGTGTGTGTGAGAGAGAGAGAGAGACTTACAGCGTAGAATTCAGGGTTGTCTATAGGCGTAGTCATGTAGCGCTCTGTGTAGATGGAATCTGGAATAAACAGATCATTTTAGGTATTGTTTCATTACAGTGAATGCACTGTCTTTGGAAAGTGTTATTAACTTAAAAATGTATTTTAAAAAATGCAAAAAAAAAAAAAAATTACCATAAAATTCCCATTTGGAGACAGGAGCAACTGCCATTCCACATTTAAAAACTCCACTTCCAGATCCCAAGACCATTGATGTCACATATCCACCATAAGACTGTGAAAAATAGACAAATATGAAATATTAACTTACTTTTAGAGCCTATGTATTACCCTTGAAATATGAAATAACATAATTGTTGGTTATTTCTTTTACTGGTGTCAGTTATTGCCAACTTTCTTGTATTTTTTTCTCTTAATAAAAAAGGTGTTTAGACTACTTACCCAACCCCAAATAGCAATTCTGTTTTGATCAATGAAGCCCATTCTGATGAATTCCCTAGAATATATATATATAAAAAAAAGATAAATGAGACGAGATCAGCATTTAAACTGGACTTTATGATCATTGCTGTCCTTTGTGATGCTTTGTGACATCTCTCATCTGTCACCTGGGAACATCTCAACCAGAGAAACGAGCAAAATCCAGTTCTATCAAGCTTTCCTTGGAAAAGAGTGAATCTGTTTGTTTGAGTGAGAGATGCACCGATTTGTCCAAACCGCTGCTCGCTCTTCTTACCTGGCCGCCGTTATCTGATCTTCCACCTCATAGGTTCCCAGACGTTTGTAGATGTCATGCATTATTGTGTCGCCTTGGTAACCGCTTCCTCTGCCGTCAAAGCTGGCGACGATGACCTTCTCAGTGCTGGCCAGGTAGGTGGCCCAGCTCACCCTGTAGATGAAGTCTGCTTTCTGACTGCAGGGACCAGCGTACCTGTAGGGTCGCACCAAAATCACTTCTTGAACCATCCCTTGAAAAGCTGTTGCAATCTCATAATTGCATTTATTTATTAATTTATTTATCTGATAAGCTTACACATCTATTAATAAGGGATACTTCTTGGATTCATCAAATCCAGGAGGCAAAAACATCTGGTACCAGAGATCTGAAAAAAAACATGAATAAATTAGTTTCAGTTGAAGAGGTTATTACAAAGGATTCTCCAGTAAGTATTGAAAAAATTTCAATTAGTGGTCAAAACCTATTCCACTTTGTTACACATAACATTATTTATGGATTTTATTGATTTCTTTTTGTGGATTTCTTGCATTAATACCAAAGTACTAAAGTGAGAGTTTCATGTGAATACACACACACTCTGATACCATCAGTCATCAGAATGTACAACACCACAGCTCCCACTACCTCCCACTACCTTTCTAGATGGTTTTTACTGTTTATTTTTTCCATTGTTTTTATTTTATTTTTGGAAATACTGTTATGTCAATTTTGCGTCAATAAAGTTACCCAATGGCCTTTAAAACAGACCAAACGCAATGATCAATTAACCCCATCAGCGGTAAGTTAGAAAAAACCCTCAAATTTCAACTTAGGTAAGACTGTGTGTAAAAAAAAAAAAAACAAAAAAAAAAAAAACAGTTATTAATTTGGCTTCAATGTCAGTTAGTTGCTGAATTGACTTACTGTATCCAGCAACTTTGATGGTGCCACGCCGCATGGAGGGCATGTGGACGTCAGCTATCACCTTGCTAAATTCACTATTGTCCTCCAAAAGCTTCACCTCTATAAAAATATCAAACATAGAGAGCAGTCAGAAAAAATATCTCCTTCTACTTCTTAAAATCATATTTGGCTTCAGTTACAAAATGTGTGTCTTACCTTTGCCATTCCTGTTATCCATGAGAGTATGGCGAGGGATGCCGGGACCTTTTTAGTTAAATGATGATCATGTTATTTTTAATACAGACAGTGATAAAGGGCAAGTGAAAGAGTATAAAGTGTAACTCACCACTGCAGCTCATACGGTAGTAGGATGCACTGTGGCTGAAGTAAGCAGAGTTGTACTGACACTTATCTCCATACAACGCACAGGTTAGACACTCAGATGTTGCGCTTGCTTTGGTCCACCTGGCACCGACATAGACATGCACATACTGTAAGTGCGAAGAAATGCTTGGCTATCAAAAAAACTCATCAAACAGTAAAGTAAGTGTCGTACTTGTAAACATTCCTTCCCCCTGGCCTGCCACCATCTTGGTTACTGGAGTAATATCTGTGGAACAAATAGAATGAGTCAGTGGTGAGAGACTCTGTCATAACTTCCAGTAGAGAGAAGAATGAGGGATAATGGTGTGCATATATGATTGAGTGCAGTCCAGGGTAATTACAGTTTTGAAATTTACATGAGTTTTTATTTTTATTTAGTTTTTTTTTTTTTTTAGCTTTTATTTTGATGAATTGACTAGTTTTTAGTTTAGTTTTTCAGGTATTGGGATGAAAGACTTGATTTGTAGAAGTGTTTACTGCGTGGAACAACCTCTTCTATCTAGAAAATCATGACTTCCAGGCCACGCATCTCCTTCTTGTGTGTTATGAAGCAGCCGGCATTTACTATGATGCCACCTACTGGACGCAGTAACTGAAGAGGACACAGTAGGCATCAAGGGAGAAAACAAAATGACAACAAAAACTAAGCTGATTTTATCTGCTGTTTAGTTTTAGTTGGTTTTGCATTGTTCATTCTACACTATAAAAAAGAAAAAGTCAAGAAAACGTAAAATATCAAGGCAACATGATGCAAGAGATTTTTGAGTTTTCTCAACTTGAAACTATTGGTCAACAACAGCCGGCAAAAGTTGAGAAAACTTGATATATGAACTTGATATTTTATGTTTTCTCGACTTATTCTTTTTACAGTGTAGTTTTTTAAATTATTATTCATTTCAGTAAACTAAAATATTTTTTCACTGGTAGTTTTAGTTTTCATTAACTAAAATAAGCCTGGTGCAGTCATACAGTGTGAAAATATGAAAGAAGACTTATGTGAAACTTTATTGCAGTTAATGCAGTAAATCCAACTTACACAGCATCAGCAGTGACTTTCAGAATGTCAATGACTTCCCATTGTCCACTGGTGATCGGTGTGGCGGTGCCCTGCATGAATGAGTCAGAGCAGAGTTTATGAGGGTGAAAACTTGTCACAGAAAACCTACAGAAAGTTGCCGTTAGCTCACATTTGGCTGCTGAACTAGCT
This sequence comes from Rastrelliger brachysoma, assembly GCA_024605115.1. Classification (NCBI taxonomy): domain Eukaryota; kingdom Metazoa; phylum Chordata; class Actinopteri; order Scombriformes; family Scombridae; genus Rastrelliger; species Rastrelliger brachysoma. Next base: position 6,923 of record JANJYP010156373.1, read on the forward strand.
AGTGTAATTAACACCAAGCTAATCATGCTACCTACTTTGACAACATGATGGATGTGCTTGTACTTGTTGTAGCTGTTCAGCAGGTAATAGCTTTCACCGTCGGGGGCAAAAACTGGTTCTGGTGGAGAGAACTGAGAGAAACATGTATTAGTATAGTGTCAAATGCCTTTTAAGTGATGATGCTGACATTATTCTATGTTTTTCTTATTGTCAAAAAAGCTGTGAAAAGCCAGAGCCACCAAAACCAACAATGTGTGAGTCAGTTTCTTCTACAGTGCATGTGAGTCCCAGCCCCACAACCACTGCGTCCCACTGAAGATATGAATCTTTTGAAACAATTATGTAAAAATCATTTTATGAAAAGTAATTTCTCCTAAAACAGCTGACCATTATAGTTTTAAATACACAAAATAAACACAAGCAGAAGGAAACTAATTGTTGAAGACTATTTTCAGTGGTGAGAAGTGGGATGGTATGTATGAGATTAGGCCAAAATAAATCACAGTGTTTGTGTTTATGAAGCAATATATCACCCAGCGGTTTGACTCACTCATGTGTTTTTGGACAACAATGTAAGCACAGAGCAATAAGCTATATCAGGCTATGATACACATGCTTAGTAGATCAATTCATTGTCGGTTTTGATCTCTTCATGAAATTTGTTGACAATGAGGAGGGAAAAAAAATCTGTTATTAGATTTTTCCTTCAACAATGTAGAGACATACCCGTCCAACCCAACCGCTGCTACTTGTCACCACTAGTTCCTGTAAAAAAGCAACATACAGAATTGGTGTTTGAAGCTGCACTACGTTACATTTATATAATAATATATTAATAAACCTGAAAAGTGTTACTAAGTGTTAGCATGCTGACACACTAGTAAGGAAGGAAAGGAACGCTTGACAGACAGTATGAAAAAAGAGGAACACTCACAGTGAATAATAACTTAACAATGAGTATGTATACTTGTGATTTACAGACTTGGAAAAATGTGAACATGTTCTTTTTAAAATTGTTTACATGTAGCTAAATTTAGCCTGGCAGTGAAGAGCAGCTGGTGGCACGTTACCTAACATGAGGGCAATTAAGTCAGAATAAAGATACAGGTCTATAAAAGCGGTCACTTTTTCCCAGGTTGTAAAAAGTTTTATTGCTGTTTGAAATGAAAGATAGTTGAATAACCATTGTTCATAGTTTCTTCATTGTTTTCTAATATTGCAGCCTAATATTTTGTCCTGTTTTACCTCATCAGGAACCCAACTGGATCCATCAAAGTTGTAGATCTGAAGGATGAGGTGGTTCTGTAGTCTCTTTAGCCACTGGACAGCCACACGTTGATCGGTCACCCAGGTAACAGAGGCCAAGTAGTGTTCCCTGTGGGTAAAAACAAAAAAAACAACCCAAAACATGATCATCTGAAAAACTCAACTCTGATTTTCTAAGCTGATGTCAGTATGTATAAGCTGCTATATATTAAAGCACATAGTAGAAACTTTTTCATACACGTCTCTGAATGTTGCAGGAACGACAACTTCAGCAATTTTTGTCACATTGTCAGTGTCCACAACAAACAGCTTCACAGTAGGGTTGGTAGCACCTGCCTGCACAAGAAAAGAAAGATACATCACATAGTGATTGTTCTAAGTGGCAGTGATTATAATGATGATAATGATGATGATGATAATGATAGCGAAAAAAAGCCCTGTTTGGACATCTCACCTTTGGATATGGAATAGAAACAGTGCTGGGGTACTGCTTGTCTCCATACCAGGAGTACTCTATATGAGGGACCTCTGTGTCATTAAACTGAGCAAAAGCCACATACTTTCCTCCAGGTGACCACCAAAATCCCTGATGGGTTGAGAACATCTCCTCTGGGAGGGTAAAAAGAGCGCAGTTGTGTTAGATCAGTGTTGTAGAGTAGTGTTGAAGGAGACAACTTAGCAGAGCAGCAGCATGATTCATTGCCATGAGTTGACTGCANACAGTTGTGTTAGATCAGTGTTGTAGAGTAGTGTTGAAGGAGACAACTTGTATGATAGCAGAGCAGCAGCATGATTCATTGCCATGAGTTGACTGCAGCAAAAAATTTCATCAGTCCTCTGTTGGATAATTACTCAACCTTATAACTTAAAAAGAGGTGGAACTGCACTATTGAACATATATATGTGTGCATGTGTGACATCTTTTAACAATTATAATTATAACTTTAAAATTTAAATTATTCACATGAAAATCCTTTAAAACGATTTCCCCTGCTTCACTGTCCATTGGCAGCGTTTGTGCACATGTTAGGATTGTTGCTTTAAAAATGTTAATCCAAGTGCCACAATTGTATTACTTTAGGATTACTGCAATAATAAGACATAAACATACATTTGATGCACAGTTGGCCCTTTTCTATGCAGCTAAGAGCTGTTGCAAAAAGACTATTATTTACACATCATCATCTATAAATTCTGCTTTATTATAAGAGTAGCAAAATCCTCCATCTTATCCAATGTTTAAGTTCAATGTGTGTGAAGTGTGTGTATGTACCTGCGTGTGTATCATCCTCTGCTCAGGTCTTCGTGGATCAGTGAGTTAATTTGCCCTCTTGTTTCTGCTCTATTTAGTTTGGGACTTTTACAGCACATGATAGTATAACGTTCTTTGTTATAAATGTGTTTTAAAATTGTAGTCCTGCTAAATAATCCCAATTTCTACTAAATGCACATGTGCATCTTTTTTTCTGTAACTGCAGCAGAAAAACCTCTTTTTGTATCCTTATACATGTAACGCCACTGCATGTGTTGCATTGCTCCCCAAGCCTGTTTGTGCACATCATACTATAGCACTAAAGTACAGTATGAAGGTAAATGATATGTTTAAATATATTTGCTACATGTTGGTAGTTGTATATATCACTATATTTGTTGTCAGTGTCCATAGTCGATGTTATAGTTTGACTTTGATACCGTATGTCATGTGCCACTTACCTTCATACACCCAGTCTGGGATCCCGTTAAAAATCTTATTCTCCTCGCCATTGGTAGTGACTGGATCTGCAGCTTTACCAGGACTGGTCTTTACATACACATTATTCTCAAAAACGTAGGCCTATAAATACAATGAAAACACACATGAGTCTGAAACATACAGCACACAGTTTGTTTTCTAAAACCCATTTCAAAACCTTTCCCCCTACTTTTCTAACTCACACAAGTGTTTAGGAAAGGTGGCGTTTGATAATCTATCACTCTCTTCAAAGCAGGACTGTCATTTAAAGTTATGTACATATATGCAGCCATTTGTCTGTCCAGGCTTACCAGTTTGTTTCCTTGAGGGGCCCAAGCAAAGTACTGGACTTCTGGAATGTCAGGGTTCGTCAGAAATGCACTGAAATAAAGTGAAAAAAATGCTTTAGAGATTTATGGATCTGTTATGAGCTTTACTTTTCCAGCTGCAGCTGCATCTGACTCTACAACTGCTGCACTACTATTATTTAAATGGTAGTGAAGCAGTACCATTATTTAAAACAAACTTTGCATACATATCATAGATACAGATTCAGTAGATGCTTGCATGATCATAAATGTATATGTGTATCCAGGCATTCCAAAGAAGAAATAAAATTCTAATTATGCATGACATCTATACTTACAGTAAGGTACTTACTTAGCTGTCAGGTCATAGAGTGAATACGTAGCAGTAAATGAATGCCTCCACAGCTAATGGGACCAAAACAAAACAGGCTGTGTGATCACTCAGTGCCTTTTAAAATCAATCAGATTTGATACTCTGTATGAATTAAAGATGAGATTACCTTGACATAGTTGCTCATGAATGCAACATATTTGTGGTCAGCAGACAGCTGGTAATCATAAGCATTTTTTTCTGCCTGCAAAAAGAATTAAAAAAAAACAACTGAGTACCTCACACACTCCTCACAACCACGCAGACAACACTACATTTGTTTAGAATGGTTTTCATACTGATTGCAGTTAATGTTGGTGAACAGAGAGGAAGATGACTTACAAACTTGTCTTTGCTCAAGAACTCTGATTGTTGACCTGATTCCACGTTGTGAAGGAAGACTGCACCCTGAGACTTATGCAAATACTCAATATCTGTGTAGGGAGAGGAGACAAATGATGCTAATCCCTACACAAACCAAACACAACCAAACACTTCATAATAGAGTAAATTTTAAGTAATACGGATAAATGCAGCAGTCATGGTGATTAACCACCATTGAAAAATGATCATTGCTTAATGCTTAAAGGCACACTCCATCTATTTATACATAAGGTTAGCTCAGTCTTCAGTCTGCTACAATAGCTTTCATCTGTGACTCTGGAGGAGCTTTGTTAGTTTTGACCCTGGTGAAGTCATAACCATGTCATTAGGCTGTTCTTGAACCAGAAAGTCTAAAACTGGAGGTGTGGATTTACAAAGCATTTAGGGTCAGTGATGATGATATTATCAAGCTGCAATGTGGGAATTGTAGGATCCAGCATTTCTGATCCATACTAGGTCCTTCCCTGCTTTGGTTTTTCCATCTGTTTCATGTTCGTCCCCAAATTTATCCTCTTTATATGTCACCAAATGAGCTGGAATCCAGCTGAATGGAAAAGGTCACGGGGTCAGCCTCTCTTAAAACAGAGCGGTGCATGTTCTCATAGAAATATGATGCTGTTATGATCAAACTAGCAGACAGATCTATTGCATTTTAGTTTGTTGCCGTTGTTGAAAGAAGTAGAGTTAACATCTAACAGGTGTTAGTTGATGAGTCAAGGCTGGATAGACGCGCATGCTTAAGCATAAGTCAAGTGGAGAAGAAAAACCTATTATTCATGTTGTGATGAGTCTGTAGAGCCTCTTAAAGTACTGAAAGACTTGATAACATTTGGTTACTCATGAATGAATCACTTTTGTGCATAAAAAAACATGTGCTCAGAAGCTATGGATCTTGTACGGACAGCATGTTAAAACATTTATTGTACACATAAAATAATAAATGCTCTTATTTTTATGTGTGCACAAGATGAAAGGATAAGATAGTATAAGTTAGACTTGAGTGACCCAAAGTTAGTTTGTCTTGGGCTATATAAGTGCTAAATATAGAAGCACATTAACAACATATGACACGGTAACATGACAAGATTGACAGGGTTCACAGTTCAATTCAATTGTATATGACACATAGTTGAATACTGCATGTAACCCTAGGTGACCATGGACATAGTTGAGTTTCACTCATGTTCCTAGATAAAAGTTTTTGGGACCTTCCATAGGAATGTGATTGTGACTTGACAACTCCACTATAGACTGTTGTTGATCACTAGATGATGCAGCACTATGTGAACGTTTGCATCGGACTGGCACTTTGATGAAAACAGCTTCATATGATACATCCTGCATTAATTCTTCCATTTAATCATCACAAGTGTTGCAATAATAATACATTATTGAAGCATGTCTTATTTGAAGTGTTAACAGCTGCACATTTAATAAATTACTCCCTGTACTCACTGACACGTGCATGAACACACATTTATCTAAGTGAATCAGTGACTAACTGACAAAGTAACATATTACAGCTGATAGATAATGAACTATCCTGAAGTCAGATATACAATTAAAATGCCAGTACACACCCTGCTTTAATCTATATCGTCATGTCCCATCTCCACCCAACTATATTTTTTACAAGTTTAATTCTGCCCATAAACTGTCTCCCACCTGAGATCCATCTTATGCTGTAGGACTTTGGCTTCATTGTACTGTTGAAGACATCATCCAGGGTGAAGGTGTTCTGATTGCTGTTCGCATCTTTATCCTCTGTAATACATGTGACACATTTAGTTAGTACACTACCTGGCAGGAACCTAAAGGTCACACGTTACAGATATGATATCATGTACACACATCAATATCATGGCCATAAAAGAAGATGCGCTGCAAAAGCTGTAACTGATAATGACCAGTGGAATATTGCTAACGTCATTGCATGCTTGGGAGTATTTATGGAAATTATCATTATACAAACTGTGTGTTGAAGCTATATAAACACATGCATGCATCTAACAATAATCAGTACTTTTTGACATGACCAAGGCTGATTTATCCTATAAATGCAGCTGTTATAATAATGATAACGATCATAATAATAATAATAATTAGTTCTGCTCTTGGAGAAGTCAAGAGTTTAGTTGCTTTACACATCATATCAGTATTTTTTTAAAAGGTGCCATTTCAGAACGATCCAAAAGGATCGTGCGTAATGACGCGTGCGTAATGCCTTTCGGATGTGTTTAACGGCGCGTCAGACCACAGATGATGTATTAATACCAACATGTGAACCATTTAATAGCAAAAGACTCACCATTCAAATATATGGCCGTGGGCACCGCTATCAAAATGACGACGACTGCTACCCCAAAGACTGCGAGGACCACCTTCGCGACGGAAACCTGTTCAGAGGATGAAGCAAACGGACAAAAGTCATCAAAGCGCTCCAAAAAAAGAAAGAAAGAAAAAAGCTCGCTCCTTGCCTTGTCGCGATGCATACTTCAATATAACATCGATGTGTGAGTATTAACAAAACAACCACCAACCATTGTTTCTGCTGTTGAGGAGAAAGTGTTACAACCCAATATCCGTCCTAATCACAACTCTATCGATCCAGCCGACTGCACGAGCGCCGACGAAAAACTAAAGTTATGCGACACGCTGACTTCGCTGTTTAAATATTATCTCAACTCAAGTTTCAAAGGTAGGGCAATAAATGTCCAGCCGAGTAAAGTTCGTCAGGTTTGACGGTGCGCCCGCGTTTTGAGGAAGAGTGCAGCTGCTTGACGAGCTGTTCCCCAAACTGTCCACTGTTCAAAACAGTCATTCATTCAGATGTCCAGAATAATCACCGCCAACTCCTTTTAAGAATATGACCTAATCACTTCTTAAATGGCTAGGTATGAGTTGATAATCATTATAATACTAGTTATTCATTTAGACTTAGTATTGAAAGAATGTCTGCAGCTCTCAAGAATGTTTATGCTGTGTGTTAACAAATGCTGTAGTCTTGTGTAACTGTGAGTGAACTAATATAGTGTGGCTGTACAGCCAGCAGTCAGGGACATGCAACTCACAGACTGGTCATACAGTATTTTCATACTTCCATGTAACTGGTGATACAAACAAAAAAAAATTCCCAGTTCCTCTTTAATACATGTGAACCCACAGAAAAACACATTAATACAGAATATCAATGCTAAAATATATGGGTCATTATGTGTAATATTCAATATGTACAGCACGGCAGGAGCTCTGGCACCAGACCTCAGTCTGCTGCAGCCCTTCTCCCACCACCCCCCTTACCCCCTTCTTACCCCCTACCTGCTGTCTGCAGTAGCTTCAAGCAACCCTATGTAACTTTTACAAGTAGAAATAACACATTATTTTTCTTACATGTGAGAAATCCAAATTCTTACGCAATAAAACACACTATTGCGCAAAGTAGCATGCTCAAGGGATACAGCCTCACAATCACTCATACTGTCACAGTATTTCCAGTTCCTCCCTATAGTGATCAGCATGAACATGATGATAAGGAAAATGAGTAAGGCTTTGTGGCTGAAGAAGAATATGTGTCCCAAAGTTTTGTGAACTCAGTGACCTGCAGTGATTTAAGATTGTGGAATAACAATATCATCTAAAAGCCCTGAAAATACTCAAAGATGCCATTTATTTAAAGTGATGTCACTTCTGGG
>JANJYP010156376.1:0-10207 GCA_024605115.1 Rastrelliger brachysoma
TTTTTTTTTTGATTTTTGGATGAAAACAGCTGTTATGTCTGGAAACAACGGAAATGAGAGCGATGAGAACAAACCAAGTTGTGGCTCTAAGACCAAATCAATGAGCTAAAAAGATGCTAAAAAGCTAAATGTTCAAAACAGAACTGACAAAACCCTCTAGTGGTTGTAGTAATTATGATGCGAGTAAAGGAGGAAGTTAGATGATGTTACTATGAGCCTGCAGATGAAGGAGGTCTGGGTGGATGGATGGGTCAACAGCTGCTTCTGTCCTGTTTCCTACCTACAATGTTAGTTTCTTTTAACAACGACAATGATCATTCCCTAACCTTAATGACATGCTTGCTATTGTAACCATGACAACGTAGGTCCCACAACCTTAACCAAGTAATTATGATAATCTTACCCTTAATCTAAGTCGCTTTTGTGTCTCGCCAAATCTTACATAAACCTAGCATTGCCACATAGTTGCCGTTTTCAGCAGTGATTTGTAACAGTTTTGGGGGGTACAGATAAATGATANAGTCTCGCCAAATCTTACATAAACCTAGCATTGCCACATAGTTGCAGTTTTCAGCAGTGATTTGTAACAGTTTTGGGGGGTACAGATAAATGATACCGCTCTGCTGATAACTGTTGATAGGGACATCTGATCAGAAAATACCTCTGTGTGTTATTCTGAGGGTTAGTCACAGATTATGTTTAATCATGACAACTTGTTCCCCATTACAAACAGCAAATTTGATCCACTGTTAGAATAAAATATTGATTACAGAATTTAATTATTAAACATTTGACATATGAGTTATTTCTCATCGTTGTGGTCAAATTCAAAAGTGGCTCCCAGTGAATGACATTTACTTACTTGTGGTTTCACTATTCACTGACAAGGTTGACAGGCTAAGAAATGATCCTGAAAATTCACANAAAAATATCAAATTCAAAAGTGGCTCCCAGTGAATGACATTTACTTACTTGCGGTTTCACTATTCATTGACAAGGTTGACAGGCTAAGAAATGATCCTGAAAATTTACAATTTAATCAAGATTAAATATATCTTGGTGAACAAGTGCAGGCATGAAGTTGACCTAACTTGAGGCCATGGTTTATGAGGGATTTCACGCAGAGGCTAAATGTTTGTAGTTAAAATATATCATTGCATTCCAAATGACAGAGGGTTGCTGTCTGTCGTTAACCCAGTGTAAATTGCACACATTTGGTGTTCTCCAGAACAAACCTGAAATAAGAGACCTGAAATAAGAGATTTCACAACCTAAATGAGATTAGGTTTATGTATAGCCTCTTATTTCAAAGCCCTTTACTTTCACTTTATATACACACAGCATGAAGCCCCTCTGGTGATTGCAGAGTTTGATTCCATCTATACCACACAGACAAGTGGTTTGCTCCATTGAAATTAAGCTAATTATATTCCATGCCTGTACACATACAGCTACTGTAAGCTATACTTTCCCTCACTATTATCTTCCTAAGGTTTCGTGACAGTGAAACACCCTCTTAAAATTGAAGGTTGGAAATGTGCCAAAACCTGACATTATAAACAGGGGAGCTGTTTTTGGGAGTAAAAAAGCTGCCCGAATCTCACCAGTCCGTCAGTCTGTGACATCAGCTGCCAACCGAGAGCTTAGCATAAGCTTCAGCTTTTGGAAATCAGTCGTCTTTTGCAGCCTTAACAGAGAGAAGTAGAGCTGAGGTGAGCTCCTCTAGACGATTTAAGCTTTTTGCTCTGTGATGAAATGGAGCAATAAACTGTAAATGTCAGTAATCACCTGGGGATAGAAAAAAGGCCAGTATGTGCAGTCACACTGAAGTACAGAGACACACATCCTCAAAGCAGCTAGAAGGTATTTTTCAGCCACAGCCATGTTGTACCTGAAGCTTTTTATTGGGACTTAGTTGTTTTTTAATTCACAATTCTCAAAAAAAGGGTTCATCTTTATTTATTTTCATAAACAGTGCACTAAAATCATCTGTGTACACAATCGGTAAATAACTCCCATTAAAATTCTGATTTACACAAAAGAGATCTTCATGTAACAGAGATGTTTGGATTACAGAACACAAACAAAATAATGTGTTATTATAGCATTTATTATAATATACATTATAAAGTTTCATAATGCATAAAAAGGAAAAATTCAAAAGAAATATTTAATGTACCTTTTGGCTCAGGATTAGAACACAGTGTGCAGACTCACTTCTCCCAGTTTAAATAGACTTTAAGAACACTTACTATGGTTTACTTGTGGTTGTTGCCATGGTTTTGTTGCTTCATTAAGCAACATGTTAAGCATACACTCTGTTATGCTATACAGCTTCAAGTTGGTTTTGGTGTTTAGACAATGGAAAGCAAGAGAGCTTTATTTAGGACACTGTGATTCACTCTGCTGTCCCCACAATGATGACTACTCTTTGATTTACTGCTGAATCTGGACCCACAAGGTTTGAACACATGTTGAAAGTTAACTGAACACATCAAATAAACAGCAAATAAACCATCCTATATAGATGTAGTTTCTCAGTAGCAGGGCGGAGCAAGTTAATGGCAGAAAATGAATTTTAATGGGGAGAAAATGGCAAGGAAAAATATATATATTTTCTTCAAGAACAAATATTAGCCTTTCATGAGTATTTTTAACATTGTGTACTCTTTGAGAATTGTTCCTAGAGGCAGTGTGATGCTTGGGCACTCCTGAAATACCCTCAAGTATGGGTATGTGTTGGTGCATGAAACCACAAAGTGCAGAGATCTCGTGCAGCTTCACGTCAGCTGAGAATTGTTCTATTCTTTTGCGCCACATGGTGGTTAGGGTTCATGAAAGACTTAATGAAAGCCTTGAAATATCCATCGTATGACGCTTGCAGAGATGTTCGATTTGTAGAAATAGAATTGTAATTCTATGCTAAACGACGATATACCTCTAATTTGTCTGCACTGTGATTGAAGCTTTGATTGTTATATATAACTTTATGATAGCTCATGGACTTTTTGCATCACTAAAATACAGATTACTAAAGGCTCTTGCTACAGTCGCTTCAGCTCTGAAATGGAATGCAGCCTTTTGGGGTTAGTATTGGATTTCATGACCCCCTGGGCCTTTATTTTATGGGTTACAGTAAGTTCAGTGCTAGATAGCAGAGGGAGGGCGTTTTGACTCCAGTGGTTGATATCAGGAGGGCATTGGGACATTTTTAACTCCCTGGCCTATCTGTTGTGGTGTGATGGGTGTGTTCATCTGTGGGGAGGATTGGCGCTAAATGTCTAATTATGTTTGAGCCCACGTTCTCCACTTTCCCAGGGTACAGTAACAGTAACTTAATGTGGCACATGCTCTGTAATCAGTGATGTCAAACACCACATGAGGCACGGTCTCGCCGATAAAGCTCAGAAACTTTCAGAGACCCTGTGGTATAGAACGCATGGCTCTCCTGTTGACAGAGCTTTAATTATGTTAGTTTCACACGGGACAGACCATTTTGTGGTACAGTTTTCATCACCTGCTGCTTGCAAAATCAGAATTAAGATGTACCCAAGCAGAAATCTAAATTAAGTTTATTTAAGATTATTTGATTCACGTGTTACTGAAATGATTTTTAATGAAAGGTGATATGATCTCACTACAGTCAAATTTAACTTTGCAGGCATGTTACGCTACCAAAAACCATTTCCCTTACGGACAATGAAGTTTATGTACACGAGTGGGCATGGAACAATGAACCAATTAAAGTGCCAAAGCCATAGGGCAGATAGGCCAGATTGCAGTTTTAGCTCAACTTTTAGATTACTCAGCAGGTCTTTTTGGTTCTCTTCCCAGAAATCCAAATGGTCCAGAGATGAAAGGTGCTAGACCTGGAAATGAGACACAAGCCTCCAGATTCTGAAACCAGACCGCAACTAGACCCCTTGGGCCATGCGCTTAGCTCTCCACCTGAAATTCACTCATTAGAAAAGAGCAGCGTAAACACCTTAGGCTGCCAAAACAACTCTGGCCTTCCAAAATGGACCCTCATTCTTCATCCCAAATTGAGTCATTAGTTGCACACAGTACAGATCATTAAGCTAATGTGGCTAAAGTTGTTTAGGAATATATCTATTTATGGAGAAATAAGTGATGTTACTGTGTACATGACAAGCTGTGTTTGATATTCCTGGGAGATTTCTGGCAAGTTCAATGAAAACAGAGTGTTATCTAAGCACTTAACCCATATTTAAATCATATAATTTGCCTCAGGGAAACTAATTGCGCAAAGGCAAATAAATTTTATATTTGCCGTAATAATGATTTTTCTGAAAGTGGCGGTTGTATTAGATAATCAAAATGTTTCACATCGCTCTCAAAATATCTTCTCAAAGACCAACACAGTCACAGCACTGAAAGAGGTGAACAATATTAGCCCTCTAGCCATAGTTTGACTCTCTGTGCTCTACAATATGGCGTATATAACCCATGTCTCCATGCAGCAGGGCAGGGTGGGTGTCTGTGGTCACTGTCTCTGCCCTCTGTGTCTCCAGTGGGCCACCCTACACATTTCTCCCAGTGGCTATCTGCCAAACCCCAAGGTAGTAAGCCCTGAAAATGAGAGTGTTGCCTTGGGAGTTAAAAAAAGATATGTTTTGATCATCCTCTTCATCTACTTCTTCCCATACTTGTTCTGCTATATCTATAGAATTAGTTTTGCAAGGGAAAGTGGAAATTAAAGTTCTATCGTTTAGGTTTTCTGCTACCTTACCATTATTGTTACCAAAAGGGTTGCAAATTAAGATTCTCCTTGTCTCTCAGCAACCACTGAGAGACTGAAAGATGCGTCACAAGGGGCATGATACAGTAATTTGTGGGTTTGACTATAAATATGATGCATGATGCACTGAGACGTATTGTGTATTCATGTTTCCCGTAGGGTTTATTTAGTGAGGTACCTGCTGTAATTTTCATTATCTAGAGGCACCATGTGCTCCATAGTCTTCTTATGGTTGGTTCGAAAGAGGTGAAACAAGTATATTCAATACATTCACTTTTTATGATATTAAATAAACAGCTGACTTGGAAGAGGTATTTAATATGAGGTGAACAAATTTACACCTTTGCTGTTAAAAAATGACTTATTAATTATTTGGGGAATCAAACCCCCCTCCCCCTCCTTTTTGTTCACCTCAACCTGATCTTTGACATTTTGTTGAAGGTGACAAAATATGGAATGAAGCACCAATTTATCATAAAGTTACAATGGAAAATATATACTTTGGGATATGACATGCATTTCTGATATGCATTTTCAATAAAAATGTGAAATACATATATCTTAGACCTATACTTTCAACATGTACTGGTATTACATAATGTGTTAAGCTAGGATTGTGGAGTTTTAGTAGATGAGACCTGCAGCTGTTTAGCTCAAAATAGTTTTGGTTGTGAAATGACTCATTATTTATAATTTAATTAGACAAATTCTTAGGAAAAAGGTTGCCGTGACCAGAACATTTGACTCTTGTTGCCAGATAGGATGTGTTTCCTGGCTCTGATATTTGGAAGAGTGTACTTTACAGTGACATTATTTGTGGTCAATTACACCCCAGAGACATCAACCTCACCGTTAACTTTCTTAGAAACTGTTTTAAAACTCCAATAACAGAAATCCAAATAGACTAATTTAGAATTGGGAGGGGTGCTCTTGCACTGTATAAAAAGTAATGTCAACATCAATCACATTTAAAATAGTTCATCACTTCAAGATCATGTTTATTAGCAATTCTAATAAAATTATGTAATGTCGTTAAGTATCAAGATGATGAAATCTAAAATCATGATTAAACCATTTCAACACTGATTGAAAAGAAGCTCAATAAATCTTACACATGATTTTTAAAACAACAAAATGTTAACATGTAAATAATTACAGTCTAGACACATTTTTCTTTGAATTTACAAAAGCATGAGAAGAAAATGTTCTTGTTTTCCTTCCTTGCATGTGGTGGCATAGATGTTTGTAATAGTAGACCAATGTCTGGATATCCACCATACTTCCTCCTGTGTAACTGTTGATTTTTGCATCCAATCTGTTCCCCTCATGTGTAAAATAACCATCTGGCCAGCACCCCACAGCGATCCACAGACCAAATCACGCATTGGACTCAAGATTGTCAGAGGGTGATATTAACATCAACAGGAACTACTGTTTGAGCTTCTTATATACAACAATTGGGGAATCTTATTTCACCAGATCAGAAAACTTGATTTTCACTAAAATGTACCAAACAAACATTCTTACAGTTGAGTCTTACAGCTCTAATTTAGTTAGGAGAAGGTGTATTTGTCCTGGTGTCTGCTTATTTTAACTATTTGGTTACTTAGGGCTCTTGGTCAACATCAAAGATGAGAAAAACATTTTTGAGGCAGAGCACAACCTCAAGCGTTTAAAACTACATTAATGTCCCTGAGGATGTCCGTGAGAGGAAAGGAGTGGACATAATCCTGGCTGGGGTCCACCCAGTGGTCACTGGTCATCGGGCACAGCCCAAAGTTCAGCCAGTCAGAGCACACTAGCCCTTACAGTCATTTGATGTAAACTGTGAGAGACTCCTTCATATCTCAAAACAAGTAGGACAAGGAGATGGTGCTTCATGTTTTTTTTCTGTGGTGGTAGCTATTTTCTGTTTAAATGTTTTCATAATGACTGAACAGTAGGTTACAATTAAACACCTATATTATCAAAATTATAAGGAGATATCAGCTCTTTATAACTAGGACTGGATGTGGCAATTTTCTTGCAAACACATTAAAGAGAAATGTTAAAAAATATGGTTTTCTTGAGGCTTTATAGCACATAAGTCAGTTTATTTATATGACTCAGAGGCCACATTTATACACTCAAAGTGTGAAATGTCAAGTCAGAGCTTAAGTCAAGTGTCTTATTGTCACTCTTAATTCTAGTTAGAGTCTAGAGAGGCTTCATGACACCCACATTATGAAACCTAAAATGGCCTCAGACCCTCAGTGAGAACAATGAAAAGCTCCCACAAAAACCTCATTAGGAAAAAAAGAAGAAGACAGAAACATTGGGAAGGGCATCACAACTCTTTACAGTCCCTTCTAACATGCTCATAATTCACTATTTATCTACATTGCAATTAGTCTCTCACCCCAGGCCAGAAAACCTAGAGTACAAGCAGCCCAGCCAAACGCACAACTAGCAAGTTAATGTTCCAGCTCCTTAAGGCGTCTCCTGAAATCTTGTCCCAAAATGCATCAGGGGAGAGAAATACTTGCATTTATGGTTAGCCTTAGGGACTAAATTACGACAGAAATAGACAAACACATCTGTGCCCCAGTGTCATCTAACTTAATGATATGTGTTTAAGTTTATTTACAAGATTTCCATATTGTATAGCTGGAGTTTGTGTGTTAGTATTTTGAATGCATGTCTGTGATGTGCCCTAATGATATGGGGGTGATGCTGTTCTGATATTCTGAATTCATATTTCATACACAACACAGACATGTTATTTTTATGCTTATAAAATGATTTTATTTGAGAAGTCACCAAAAACTCTGGGCTTTCTTGATCTGTTTACTTTTCTTTTTTAAACCTGTAATTGTGATTTCTGTCTGGTCGTAAATGTATATTAATGCAGGAGCTGAATAAAAAAGGGTCTCACGTGCAGTCTCTCGGTTGTTGACATTCTATTTCTAGCTCTATGCAGACAAATATACACAGCCAGTGGAAACCATGATGGTGGGATGCATATATATTGCAGCAATGGATGATGGTCAAATTCCCTCTGGTCATCACGGTGACCACAGGTGGTTTCCATGTAAAATACCACTGTCTGATCGGTGAATATGTACCCCAGAGTGTCCTCCATATTTCACTTTATGGCTATTGCTGTCTACAGCGTCTGTAGGAAATGGCACAGACATGCCACCCTAAAAAAGTGCAATGCTTGCTCTTTTGAATTTTAAAACCAGTTATTTACACAATGTATTTTCTTTTTTTCTAATTAGGGAACATGTCTGGTCCAAGGCCCATGAATTGGATCTTTGTTGGTTGCCTTGATGACAGAGTCTAATCTGGAAAAATGATCTGGTAGGAAACAGACACTTATCTGGCTAGAAATTAATGTGATTTTCAAGGGTGCGAAAACACACATACTCATATTTTTCTCATAAACAGAAGATAGAGCAGTCTATCAGAGTCTCTATGATGATAAATATTCAGTGCAGGTTGTGTGTATCAGCTCACCACGCAGGTTATAGACAAACTGTGGCTGTGCCAGGTCTCTCTTACACACCTTGCAGGCCTGCCCCTTGTTCACATTGACCTTTGTTTTTGAGGCCTGCATCTGAAAAGGTAGAGAGTGAAAGGGCAAAAGGGTTCAGAAAAAATAATTAAAAAACAAGAATACACTGCAGTAAAAAAGTCATAAAATGTTATAAAAATGCGGAATATGTCATTAAACTCACCCAAATGACCTTGTGCCTCAAGAGCTCCGCCTGGGCCAGAGCCTGTTGCAGCCTCTTCATCCGCCTCTGGTGGAAGGTATCCCTAAGGGATCCAACTAGGAACTGGGAGACCAGTTGAACAGACCAGGATTCAGGCAGGAGATGGATAGCCTCCTCTGAAGTAAAGACCTGAGGGTTGTTGTTGAACAGATCCACAGCTGCGCTGGTGAGATCCTCAGAGTTCAGGTAAATTTTGAGCAGGGTGAGCAGCAGGGTATTCCTGAACTCTGTGTCGTGGCCTTGGGCGGCCTTGTAGCAGTAGGCCTCTGCAGCCTGGGGGTCTCGCCCCTGGTGAACAAGCACTTGCAAGGACTGGGGGTGTTCACCAATCCTGCCCAGAAGAATGGCTTTCTCTGTGTACAGGATTGTTGACTTGATTTGTTCTATGGTAAGAGGAAACAATAATTTGAGTGTAATTTGTTTATATTTATGTCATGGTTTCATTTTTCACAAGACATCCACACACCATATACAATTGAAGTGTCATAGAATTTCGAGTCCCATAGCAGCTGCTGCAACTTCCTTCTGGTTACTTGCAGATCTGACTTTGGTTCCTCTTCCTCTTGCAGTGTCTGAGTAACATATGCAAGGGCCAGTCGGCTGTGATGTCTCTCCTCCTGGGGGCAGATTACAGCAATCATGTCTTGGTGCATTTAATAAAAGAGTCAGGATATCAGATTAAGTGGCTGCTGTACCCACCTCACTGTTCATGTCCTCAATTAAGAACTCAAGATACAAAAGTAGTGCCTTGGGATACTTCTCCAAGAGATAAAGGACATCTTGTGTCACAAAATGGTCATCTGGTGGACGCTTGATAAAAATCTGTACACCCATCTTATTCAGATAAAGGACAACTGTTATTGGTAATTTGATGTTGAAGTCAATAATCAAAATATGCCTAAGTCAGGCAATTTAGTTAATATACTGGTAGGTTTTTGCAGGTTGTTTATATCTGTAACACATTGCTGCATTGTACAACTCTGCCCTCTGCAGTTAAGTTGTGAACATGAATTAAACACACCTCTTGGTTTCTGTGCAAAGTCCAGTCTGCAAATGTCCATACAACATCTCTGTCTTTTAGCTGACTGAGGGTGCACACGATGTGTCCATAGGTATCAGAGCAGGAGGTGTCTTGGTGGAAACCTTCAGCAATCTTTATCCATGTCTGGAGGGATAAAACAGGCTAAAATACACAACATTTCTAAATGTAGTTGAATATATATGTGAAGTCTAAGGGAATTTATACCTTTATTGCATCAATGTGCTTGCCATGACTTTGATAAAGTGAACCTAATGCAAAAAATCTGTGAATAAAACAACAAATATTCAATCAAAAAATGCAATTATAGCAAATAGTATTATATCAAAAGCTGAATTGGAACCTTTCAAGAGTAATTTGTCATGAATCATTTTCACACAAAGCATATTATCAGATTTGTAAGTGTGATTGCCTATAGATTGCCTTTTACCTATGGAGCACATTATGTTTTACCTGTTGTGTTGCTCCAGAACAGGAACACAGTAGTCCAGACTGCAAGCATTGGGAAATGCCACAAGCTGCTGCAGATTTTCACTGTCTGTTTGTTCTGTGTACAGCCTCAGGAGGGCGCAGTCAACCTCTGCACTGCACTTCAGGCCTTGTTCCATATGCCGGATTGCTCTGAGAAAATCTCCCAGGAAAGCCAGGTAA
>JANJYP010156380.1:0-11151 GCA_024605115.1 Rastrelliger brachysoma
TTGCACATGTATATGTCTGTCTGGAAATAAAACAGATAACAAGCAATTACTTCAAATTTACAGCCTCATATTGTAGCACTGTAGAATGTACAGAATTGTCAGTGCCTGTTTAACATGCTTGATCAATCCAGCAAACTTTTTCTATTTCAGCGACTGCTACAAGCGGCTCAATTTAACATTACCAACCCCTGTAAATGTTCAGTCCAATGTTTAAGTAGTTTGTGCGTTTTACCAATGCAAGGCACCACATACAGCCATTGATACTCTCACATAATGTGAGTCGGACATTACAGCGCAAAAACATGCACAATAGAGCAGGCTCTTTGGGATGCAGATTACAAGGTTCTGGACTAAGGTTGTCAGAATGCCAAAGAGTACAGTAGATATAGGTATAAACAAGGAAATGTTTTCCCTCCAACAAAAAATGATGAATTTACAGTCAAGACATAACTGTATTCAACAAAGATGAGAAAAAAGCAAGAAGGAAGGAAACTACTGTGAAAACAGTAGGTCACAACATCTACTTCTAAAGTTCCTCTGGGTGACCATATCCTAAATTTGAGCACCTGTCACAGGGTACTCTTGCATAATTCTTATGCAATGATGAAATCGTTCTAATCAGACTTGAAGAGAAAACTACTATAACATTATGGAGAAACATTTCTTCTTCAGCCTTCATAGTCTGTTCAATAGCAATCACTTTTCTACTGTACAGTTACCAAATGCATTCAAAGCACACAGTAGGAAAGAAAAATGACTTAAACTCTACACAGCCAAATAATATGCTTGATAACTTGGTCTTTTCAAGTGCTGCTCACCCATCATCCCTTTGCCTTTTCTATATCAGCCTGTACAAGATTAACACTTACAAAAATTACTAGCTATATATTATGTACAAGTTTATCACAGGATTCCTAAGTTAGTTGGTGCAGTAGTTTTCTGCATGGAATATACAGGGCATCAGCGGAAAAAAGGAAACAGCAAGTTTGCTTACTGTCCAACCATTGTGGAGGTGGATGACTCACTTCGTGGATAGTTGTAATACTTTGTGATTCCAATGTATTATATGTAGTATGTGGACATCTGAAACTTGATTATTATATATGCTTTCATTATTATAAACAAAACTAATATTTTATGCTTCCACTGCTTAACAAGCTTGTTTGCTGACTGTATGAAAAAAGCCCTCATTGTTGTTAATGTTTCCCTTATTTTCTCCAAACCCTACATGCACAAGTATAAAATGTCACTATGTTTTTACTACGCTGAATATCCACTGTATTATAGTACAAACAGAAAGCATGGAAACTTCAAGTAAGTATGTATGTAAAGCCAAGAGGCCTTTGACCTAAAACCAGTCCAGATGAGGTGTTTCATACACATCCACTAAACAACGTGCGCTGGGTGGAGACTAATACCAAAATTTCACACAAGTATTGCTTAACTTGCATTCAATGTATCTCTGGAACGAGAACATGGCCACAGATTTTGTTGAACTTGAGGTAAAACTGAAATACATGTTTTTTTTTTATACACATTTACTGTAGACAAATCAAGTTTCAAAGAGAGTGGAGCTTTACACTATCACACCTTTACAGCTTCTCCTGCCACTTTATCACCATGGTAACATACTGTAGGCTCGCTTCAGAAGCTTCCTGAATATATGAATTAAGTCAGGCAGAAAACACACAGAAAAATATCCATATCTGCTTGTCACACATCGGCACCCATTTCAATAAGCTTTCTCCTCACTTGGAAAGCTTTATACCCTTCTCACTTTGCAGATTCCACCTTTGCTACATAGTGCCAGATTTATCTCCAGCATCACCAGATGTATTCATATTAGAAGTATTGTTACTCGGAAACATCTTCTCAGTGGGAGTTACAGCAGGACTGCCAACACCCGAGGAGCTTGAGCTGCTCGAGCGGTGCTGGGTTGGAGGAGGGCGCACTGGCCTCATGGGTGGGGGGCGTAGCTGAGACCCAGCCAGCCGGGCAGAGAGAGCAGGCTTGAAGGTGGTCATCATCTCAGAGGTGGAGCTGCTGCTTCGACGCATGGCTGCATCTGGGTCACGGATCATAATAGTGTGCAGTGGACTGCCAGGCTCAGAGCTAACTGGGTTCTTCATGGGCTCCAGGGTGTCCAAGACCACATCTGGAGCTTGCTTAACAGTGTTCTGTCGCTCCAGCTCACGCAGCTCATGGAGTGCTGTTGTCATAGTCTTCTCTATGTCCTGATAGAGGAGAGGTGAAGAGTACAGAACTATTAGTCATGTAATGGAATAACTAGACATACAAGGACCATAGTTTGTTTGCACAGAGTGTACAATTTTAAATACAATTTCTGTATGATACATAAATCAGTTAGCAGTCCCTTTTAACTTCTAATTAGGGTTGCAAAGGGGTGGAAAATTTCAGGAAAATTTCCGGTAAATTGTCATGGGAAGTTAAGCTTTTGTTAATCAATTTAAATATATTACTATATAATATCATCAAAACTTGCTTCACTCTGTTTGCTCTAGGCTCAAAGTGTGGTCCAGCACTCTAGAAATAATCTGTGTACAGTGTATGTAGGGGGCGTGGTCTCAGTAGCCCTGCAGTAAACAGTGTGCTATGTGTGCATGTCATAGCAGAGGTATTCAACTGTACTGTATGATGTCTGGTTGTTTTAGTCAGGATTTTCAGGTTTTTAGTCAGGACTAAGTCCTGAAATAGAGTTGCCTTACTTTTTCTACTAGTCATAGATATGCTTGATGAAGTGCACTAAAGGATCGGCTGGCTGCCATTATGTGATAATGCTTTAGCATAGCGTGGTTAGTCAAAACTATATTTGCTCGCAAAGTTTAGATTGCTGTTTGTAGACTGAGTTGATTAGCATGTAAAAATGCCTTTCATTCACACATTATGCCAGATGTATGTCAGAAAAATGCCTTGTAGCTTGTTTAAGAGTGTTCAATAAAGTAACATTTAAAATATGAAAATGTTTTTCTTTTTCAGTTGTTTTATTTTTGTTACATTCTTCAAAGGTATTTACATTAAATATTCTATAAAAACTCCATTCAGTAGGTTTCTATGGGTGAAAATATTGTGCTAATAATAATCAATATTTAGAAAATGTACTTTTAATTTTAATAAATTAAAAACAAGTACTTCTGTACTTTAACTTAAGTAAAAATAAAAGTAGAACTTTTACTTGTATTGGAGTATCTGTACTTTGACTTAAGTAAGGAAGTTTTGTACTTTGCCTCTGCTTTTCACACACAGCTTTAGTCAAGTTAAACTGAATGCCTTCTGCCATTAGCTGATGAGGACTCTGGTGCAGAACCGTTAATGCTCTTTAGCTTGTTATTCAATTCCAGGCTTTGAGGCATTTTTATCCCCTTGCTGCAGTTTGTCTCTGACATTCAGCCCATGTCCCAGCTGCTGCTCTCACATTGACAGATACAGCAGGTTGTTACATTTTCTATTATATATGTATTTCAGTATTATAAATAATTACTTAATATTATCAGCAACTCAAACTCCAGAATGATGAGAAAAATCCAGGTAAGAAGGTCTTACTTCAGCCAGAGCTTCAGTCTCCAGTGATTTGTGGTCACCAAGACTGCTGTGACGAGTGGCCCCTGGTATTGGTCTCAGCGGATGGCCCTCAGGATAGGCCTTTCTGTCTGGGTAGTTGATGCTGCCTGCACTTCCAAAGGTGCCAAGGCGCCTCTTTTCTGGGCTTTCCATACGACCCTTGCTGATAGATACCTTGTGGGGGCTGCTGGGACAGGCTGCAGCCCGAGGAGGAGTATCAGCCACTCTGGTTGGGCTGTGGGTGTCCGTGCCACTTCGACGGCGTGGGATCGCAGCTCCATCAGACCGTAATCTGACCCTATACAGGAATCAAATCAAACCAACAATCAGACAGGAAATTCCTTAATAGTACAAAACTTTTCAACAAGAAAGGTGTTTATTCATCTACCTCCCCATGACTCCTCCAAAGTTGTAATCAGGTGATTGTTCACATGGTGATGGGACATCATTCTTGGATGAACCTTTATCATCCAGCAATGGCCCACTGCTCGCCTCACTATCTGCTTTCTGGCTGAGGTTATCTGAGAAAGCATCATCGCTGAAAGAGCAATGGTAGAGAGTATAATATATGCATAACAAGTGTGAACACCTATAGTTATATATTACATTTAGAGCAGTAATAACAATACACAACATATTACATTTATTTAACAGAATATTTCATGTTGTTATGCTGCTAGCTTCACTGATAATCATTTGTAAAATAACAAGGTTTAGAGATACGTAATACAAGGTAACCAACAGCAATGGCTAAAACATGTTCTGCTATTACTTACAGGTCTTGCACTACAATATATTGATGTGGGATGAGACCATCCACACCATTGTGCCGTCCTTCCCACCAGTCCTCAGATGCTCGGTGATACAGAAGCAGAGACGCTCCCTTCTTGAAGGAAAGCTCTCTCGGAGTACGTCCTACATAGTCAAACTTAGCAATGGCTTCGATCTGTTCAATTTCTGAAAACAAACAAACAAAAAAAACATTAACACAAAGCTTAATAATTTAACAGAATTAACTTGAAGGAACAGATGAGAGAGTTTATAATATATTTCTCAAATCTGAAGTAAACTGATGTCCAAAACAAACAATAATACATTATGAGAGGCTGAAATCTGTGCTTCTAGTATATCTATCTTTGCTGCATCTGTTAAACTTATTTTTACATTGTAAATCACAAACTTGAAATAAATTAAACAAATATGGTTGTGTTTGTGTGTATATATATATATATATGTGTGTGTGTGNCGTGTGTATATGTCCAAATGAAAGAAATGTATATGTTAAACACATCACATGTTTAGAGTTACTAGTACTAGTACTAGTGACTATATAACAACCAGCTACTACTGTTAAAGCATGTTCAGTGGCAGGATAAATTAGATTTAATTAGCAGATTTTGCCTCAAATTCACCAGACATATATATAGTGTAATTCAATAAACCAGCCAGCAGAGGTCAGCAAGAATTAACTGAACGCCAATCAGAAACAACTACCGTAAGTACTAAGAAATTCAGCAGAGGGTTACAAAGATGTTTAAGAAGACAGATATGCCTAAAGAGAGAAAGATAAAAAGCAGCTTTATTCAAATTTCATTTCTATTAAAAAGTTAAAAAGAGTGAAGGTATTGTCATCACTGTATGGTTGATTAGTTCCTAAATTAGGAACAACCTTCTTATCCTCAAGGAACACTGATTATTGTCAGAGAACAGCCAAATAACAGCTAGAGAAACAGTGCAACACAAGAGCCCATAATGTCACATAAATTCCAGTAATGTAGCCAGCAAGAGCAGAACCTACAGCAGGCAAAACAGCCTTTGTTCCTCTTTTCCAAGTGTAAAGGGTCAGCAGTCATTACAAATGCAGACAAGATGAGACAGATGAAACTTTGAAATAGGGTTATCCCAGTCTGACCCAATGTGCTTCATACTTCATGGACCTATCCATTAAGTTCTCACTGATACAGGAGATATTATTCTGTGTATTACTTGCATTTTAGCTTTTGTCCCTGGCCCAGTTATGCATTCAGAGCTCAGAGGAGAATTGGGGAAATACTGCACAAAAGGAGAAAGTCCCAGGAGAATTGCTGACTAATGCTGAACAAAGAGCTAGCAGGAGAGGGG
Organism: Rastrelliger brachysoma; assembly: GCA_024605115.1. Taxonomy (NCBI): domain Eukaryota; kingdom Metazoa; phylum Chordata; class Actinopteri; order Scombriformes; family Scombridae; genus Rastrelliger; species Rastrelliger brachysoma. The sequence goes on from JANJYP010156380.1 coordinate 5,701, forward strand.
GGGGTGGAGAGAGGGGGGTGATAGGGAGAGAGAAAGGAGAGACTCTCTCTCTCTCCTCTCTCGCTCTCTCTCACACACACACACACACACACACACACACACACACACACACACACACACACACACACACACACACAAAAAAAAAAAAAACAGATCAAAGAGGCCTTGCTGCATGCCAACACTGTTTACTCAACTTGCCTTCAGCTTCAAACATCATATAAGCCTCTGCAATCATAAGCTGTTGCAGCAGAAACCTCATTCACCTTTCAGTCAAAAGCACTTAATAAAAAAGGTCAGTCTGTACTCAAGGCTTTTTCATCCACAAAGACTTCTAAAAATCACATCACACATTTTCTCATGTGAAAACCTTGTAATACTATTTGTGAACTGGCTTGATAAATTTCGGTGAATGATCAAACAATGATAAAAATGGTCTTACTTTTCTCTAAAGTGACTGAAGTTTTTTCTATAGATACTGCTGTCCATATTTTGTATAAAAAGTGAATTACCACATCATGAACTGGAATTATGTTATTAATATCTATGTATTATTGGTAAAGCGGTTGTAGCATTTATTTGTGGGCTCAAAAAAACACAATACATGATAACATTTTAGTCCCTCTATAGAGAGGAGATGAGAAACAAGTACTGTGGTGAACTAACCTTCATCACTGGTGTGTGGTTCAGTGCCATTGTCAGCCTCATCAATGGTTCCTGGTTCACTGTGGGGGCTGTCACTGCAGGAGATCATTAAAGTGACATAAAAGGGTTGATAGGATAAGCAATGTAAGATATTACCTTGTTAAGAATACTGCTGTATTAAGTCATATTTACATGAAACCACATAAGAATTATGGTTACTGAACCTGATCAACTGGATTAATGAAATTGTAGTCATATTTGTTAAGTTATTTCTTAAAAACATTTTAGAAGCTATAGTTTAGTTTATCTTCAGTCATAACATATCACAGGAAATAAATAAATAAACAAACAAACAACAAAATAGCATTTACAAGGAAGAAAAAAAACAGAAAACAGGGAAAAATACACTGTTTAAAGAGAATTTTACACAATTAGATTTTTTTTCTAATATGATTGAGATCCGGACCGAAAAAGGTGTAGGCTGAAGCATAGCTTTTATTATACCCTTTTATAAAATTAAGTTGTATTGAAAAGTATTTTTTAAAGTAGGAAGCAAGCAAAAAAGAAAAAAGAAAGAAAAAAAGGTGTATGTAAGCATAACAAATATTTTATTTATTAACTACTAGCAAGTTAGAAATGTTACATATTTCCCTGTTAAAGTAAGTATGTGAGAGTTGATATACCCACCAGTACTCCTCCCCACCAGTCATGCACTTTTCATACACTGGGCCATCCAGCTCACGTTGACTGGGGAAGATGACTTCACTGTGGATGATGATAGTCTTGATGACCTCATTAACGTGTGCCTGGCATGCTACAGGATCCTGGCCGTCTGGGATGGGCATCAGGGTTGGTCCAAAGCAGATAGCCAAATTGTATGGATCCATCATGTTCTCATCACTGTACTGGGAGAGACTGCAGGGCCAGGGCATGTTTTACTTGTGTGAATTAACCTTTAAAAATAACAGTTGTTATGTAGTTGTTATCTAGTGTTTGTGTTTTGAAGTGATGTTACAATTCCTTTTTGTATTTTGATGCTTTTGATGTCATTTTGGTCCTTTTTTCTACATTTGCATTATGGAATATTCCATACACTGAGTTTTTTGCCATTTGGAGGGAGCATAAGCAAGTGATTAATACTGACATATTATCACCTAAGTTGATAGGTGGTGAACTTGTTAGCAAACACTTGCTTATTTACACAACCAATAGATAGAGTGGAATATTAAGATTAATTTGGAATCCTATTTCTAGTCACCTGGTAAGTTTAAGTCCAATATATATGCCTCTTCAGTTGTTAAATATTATTCACCAACTAGTCATTACAGTGAGTTTATCAGTGCTCAACATTCTATTAGAGTGGTAAGATTGAGAGTGAGGGGAGCTGCAGAATCGTGTGACAATTCTAAGTGGGTTCATCATTATAAGTGACCTTATTTACATACAAGTAGTCATGTGGCACATAGTTAAAATATATTAATAACTGACTTAAGATACTAAGCTGAAAACAAACTGTTTTCTAGCAGAGACATCTCATAAAAAGTCACCAGTTTCAAATGAAGTCAGATTTGACATACGGTATTACACGCTTCATTGCACAGCTTATTTAAAGATTTGTTTGAAAAGTGCTCTGATCATCCCTCTTAGCCTGCACATGCCACATCGCACTCTTAGAAAACCAAATCATCCAGAGCTTCAAGAGAAAGTCATGTAATGTCCATGCATATAATCAACAGGCTACAACAGAGCAGTAAAGCCACAGATGGAGCCAGTCCAAGGGGGTATAGTAGTAAAACAAGGGGTATGAAATCAATCAATTCTTTGCTCTGGTGGCTAACCCAGTAAAATAAGCATTATTCACATCCATCCAGGACAGGTATACTACTTTAGTGAGCCACAAGTTTCTGAGCCCATAAACAACTTCTAAAAGACTGCAGACAGATGTAGCAATAATGAGCCAGTTATATTTTTCTGTATACTTTTGCACTACCAACTAATTCTAGCAGCTATTCCACCTGGGGTCCACAGGATCTTGCCTTTTTAGCTGACTGTTATTATTCTGTCTTATTCAACATGGATTTTCACCAAAAGAAATGCAATTACATGCAAATTAACATTAAAGAGTATGTGCAAAGAATAAACATATCTTGTTGTCTTGTGTATACACCAACACCCATTGTCAGATATGTAATGTGAGTGTGTGCAGACTCACTGATTGAGGAAAGCAAAAAGGTATCTCATCACTATAATGATAGTCCGAGGAAGAGTCACAATAATCTGCTGGATATGATGTGCCCTCTCTGCCCCAGATTCCAGCTCTGAAACACAGAATACATATATAGACGGTTTACATTGTGATAAACAGATACACTTCTACAGGCATTTAGCCTATAACAACACGGTCCACTCAAGAATAGCAGAAGTCTGAATGTAGAAGGGGAAATTGATCAAGTGAGAGTGCTGAATCAAGAGGCAAAGGAGAAAACTCTTCTGAAAGGGGTTATTTGACACTTTAATAGATGCCCCCTGCTGCTTTTTGCTAGAGCTTTGAGGCACACTGAGTGATCAAACTGTTAGAAATAGTGGGGAAATGATTCTGTGGTGAAGTCGCACATTGCAGGCTGATGTGGCCCTCATGCTCCTCTTCCTACTAGTTTTCTGCAGAAAGCCCTGGTGTTAAGATTGCTTCCATGTGCTGCACCACATGCCTTTCTCTTCTTTAGTAAAAGCTTAGTTTCTGAGAAACTGTAAGGTGTGTTTTCTCTTTTCTATTTGACCATTCACTAACAACTGCTATGGCTTTGAACATTTTTCTGTTATATGTGACTCACTGATGGTAGAGATGAAGTCCAGGAAACGCTCCTTCGGGAATAGCGGGTTCTCCAGTCCTCTGAAATACAGCTTTAGCACCCCTGCCACTGAGTTGATATCATGCTCATTCTGGTCATCAATCAAGGGATCTTCACCTGATTAACAAATATAAGGATGCTCTCAGTGCTTTTTAAAGTGTTCAATGGCTTTATCCTTTTTCATGCAATGGTATTGATGACCTCATATAATGTCATCTGTCATTTTATTGTGCCATACAAGCAGTGACTTACCTCTCTCAAAGGAATTTTTAATATCATTGACCTCCACCTGTGACCCTGGCACACGGAATATGCCTTGCTGCTGCAACCCTGAAAGAAATACAATCCAGAGTCAGACTTATGCTAGCCATCATTATCTCTAAACCTCAGTGCCAGCCTCATGAAAGCCTATTGGAAATGCATAACAGAGAGCAGGAAATGTAATCTAGTCATAAGGGGAGATGTGTATTTTTCCAGGAGAGGCCCCCTCAGTGAGGCTGCAGCATATGGTTTCAGTTAGAGGGCTCCTAATCAGTTTTCTGGAGTTTCATTAGGTCCAGATCCAGGGAAAAGGCCTGCAGGCTACAGCAACGAGCTGAAGACAGATGTGAAGGTAGAGAGGGAGGTGTTATAGACAAGGATGAGAAGGGGGGTAAACTGACTAAACAAAGACCAATGGGACCTTCAAAACTCTCTGTGTGTGATCTATTGTTATAAGCTTGTCAAATCACTGCCATGCAGCTGAACGCCTCAGAGACTGAGGTAGAGAGCGGAGCAGGTCAATGTCTGTGCCTGCAGCTATTTGTGAGGATAGATTGCCCTTTCCAATAGTTGCTGTCATGTCTTATGAGGCTGGAAGAATTTTCAAAGGACTTTTTGCCCTTTCATTTAGAAGCGGTAGTCACAACAACATAATGTGAGACTTACCATATAGATTGATGTATCTGACGCAGCTTTCAACAACAAGTGGAATTGGTTGGCCCGAATCCTGCAATGAAATGACATGAAATATGAATGAATACTCACAATAAGAAAAACAAAGTAATGTATAACTGAAAGAGATAGTAATATATAATAATGCATGTATAGTATTAACTTTGTTATATAAATCCCCTGATCTTATTCATATCAATTAAAAAGGTGCAAGACAGAGGGAGTCTAATGCTTTATCTCACCACAAAAAAAAAAAAAAAAAAATCACACTGCTTGTCCTGATGACTCAAACATAAGAAATAATTAAAAAAAGCAACTATTATTAATAACCTTATGTCACAGGAATATACACATTTGTGGAAAGTAGGAGCACACAAGTGAAGCTGAAGCAGTAGGGAGTAAATTACTACTATTAGTCAAGTTTTAGTGCATTTTGAGCCATGACCTATACTCTCCAACAACAGAGGTACCTGGATGCGGGTACGGGCATTCCTTCTTCCTCTGGGACAGAAAGCAGCAAAGCACAGAGTAGCAGAGGAAGAGAGGCAGAGAAGCACAAGGTTAGAAAAGCTCAGGTGACGAATGATTCCTCTGGAGGTTAAAGAAGGCTAAGCATAGGGACTGGCATTAGGAAAGCCACAGAGATGCTGTAAGGAATGGATGCAGTAAGGGGCAAAGCAGACCCACTACTGTCTCCTGTCTCTCAGTCACCCACAGAGTGGCTGGATTTAGAAAGAAAGCCAGAGATTGTAAATTGTTCTAGTGGGGAATAAAGAGACAGCTGACTGCTGCTCTCTCTGCACCAGCAGAACCATGAAAGGGAGGAGGAGGATTGGATGTTAAACAGAGGCATTATATCATGATGAAGGGCAGCTGGAAGAGGAATGAACAGAAGGCCAAAGTGAGGAAGAGAACGAGAGTGAAGGCTCTAGTTGCCTTCCCCTAATGCTCCAAAGGGGCTGCTCAGTCATACACCACCACCACCAGAGGGTACCTTGATGAAGGTCTCCATATTGCCGTTAAACAG